>JAFMPE010107515.1:648-13549 GCA_024759925.1 Ficus religiosa | reverse complement strand
TTCAATAGGTGGTAATTTAAAGTTTGTTCAACTGAAAATAATATAAGCTTCAACAACAGAAAAGAAAACTAAAGAATAAAATGTCATCTTCATAAAGAAAACTTGGAATTAAATAAGTTTTTTTGGCTTATGAATAGCCGTCTCTACCTATACCTGACAATTTTCTTAAGTAAAAAATATATTAATAATTGAATCATATCATATGATGTTAATAAAAGACAATTATAATCTTACTCAGCTGATTGAAACATGAATCACTTATTCAAATTATTCTGGTTGAAGAATTTGTGGCTAAAAATTTCGTATAAAAATGCCCTTTACTAATTTTGTTGTTTCTTTAGTTGTAGTATCCTGTCGCGGGGTTTGCATAATTATAGTTTTCCAACCATAACGCAAAAAAATTTACTAATGTGACTTACCTTTTTTGTTACTAAATATTTTGTTGGCCGTGAAATGAGAGAAATTGCATTCCTTTGATTGATTGATGTGGAAAACCAAATTGGCTTCTGTGCAATCCCTGAAGTACAATCCATCTCCAGTTTTTATTTCCCGACCAAATTTTCGCGGAAAATCAAGGTAGTTTTTCTTGGAATCCTCTTCGAGAAAAAGAATTCTCAGGTTCGGGAGCTCCGGCGCTTCCCGATACTGCACGAGCAAGAGATTCAGGGTCTTATGTGCCGCTCAAGAGCCCGATAAAGAAAGCAATGGTAAGGCTTTTCAGTTTTTTTATCTCTAGGAGAAAATTTTACATTCTAATTTTCTGTTTCAGTAATTTTGTTTCTGTTTATGTCTGGCTCTGGATTAAAGATTGGTGCTTTGTTAGCGAATTAGCATAAAGGAAGCAACTTTTTGTTTGGTTTCTAGGAAACCTGGAGGGAAATTTCTGTGTGAAACTAGAGAGTGCTTTGTTTGAATAAATAAGATTTCATTTTGAAGATGGTCTTGCACGTGGGTTTTTGACAAATTATGTTCCTGTAAAAGCATCAAAATTGTCCCGCTTGGGCTAGCTCAACAGGTGGGAGGAAAGGGATTTGGTAGTAATTCTTTGTTCAAAACCTGAGTGTGTTTTTACTAGTAGCCATAGTACCCACACCGTGTATTTATTTATATACATATATATGTATAATGAAATACCAACAGAAAAAATTTCTTCTTAACATAGAGCTTAGTTTGGAAAGCCTAGCTCTTGTACCTTGAAATTTTTTATTTGGAATTTTTGTTTTCCTGCGGATAATTAGACAGTTTTATTTAGGGGGTTGTTTGCTTTTGTAAATAAAATGGTGATGAAGCTATTGCAAATGTGAATTCAGGTGAAGAACCTCCTGAATCATTGTTCATGAAGGAACCGAGGAGGAGGGGTATGATGCCTACCTCGTTGCTCGAGGCCACCAATACGAGCGAGTATGGACTCAATGATGAGACATCGAGGAAATAAGGAAGAGCTTTCTCGCTGAGAAATGCAGTCTCAACTGAAGTTGAAAGAAGCTTCTCTGGCCAAAGGGAACGCTCCATGAAGTTGAACAGTGAAGGCCTTGAGGTTCAACCCATTTTTATTTATTTGTAGCTTTTTTTCCTGTGATGAATAGTCATGACTATAGGTCCTTAGTTGTTGATATTATGTTGTTGGTGAATGGTGCCCTGCATAGCTTCACTGAATTTCGTGTTTACTGTCAACGGTTTTGCACTGATAGTTAAGTGCCTCTTTTTCTCTTCCTGTTTTTTTTTAAACTGATCATGATTTATTACGGTGTTTCGTTAGACAAAACATGAAAAACACACACACACACGCACACCTCCTCTGTTTGTACACTTGTAAATTTTCACCCGTTTCAGGGGTTAATCTCTCGGACCAAACTGTTGCTAACAATTAGAGGAACGTTTTTCTTTGGGTTCTGGGCATTGATCTTCATAACATTTGCATTCTTCTCTGCGCTCTATTTTGTAAGTTCTCTCTCTTGATCTTTTAACAGCCGGTGATGTCGTTTTAAGTGTTTAAGAAGTTAATCTTATTCATTATTTTTTGCCCGACACACATGTATATTTGATATTTTGTGGGTCATTGCTGTAGTTGTACCAGGTGGATATAAACAGGGGATTATCGAAAGACTCGACGTTATTATGGGGTGCGCTTCTAGGGAATTTCAGTATTGATTTTGATGATGCATCTCTACTTCAAGTTAGAGTGATAGTCATTGCTGTAGTCGTACCAGGTAGATATAAACAGGGCATTATCAAAAGACTCAGCGTTATTATGGGGTGTACTTGTAGGGAATTTCAGGATTGATTTTGATGATGCATCTCTACTTCAAGTTAGAGTTATCATTAGTAAGAACTATGCATCGTAATAGAAATAGCCTTCATTCAACATATAGAGGTGTTAAGAATTAGACGCCTAAATTCCTTATTATCAAGAGTAAAGAATAACAGAAACAAAGAAATAAGTAGTCACAAGATTTATAATGGTTCACCCTTGAGCGTAACGAATTGCAGAAAACAAAGTGGAGTTACGTCCACTTTCTGCTGTAAAGATCACATGAGAAATCACGCTCCCCAGTCTCTCAGACCTCTTTGCACCTCTAAATCTGTGGAAGAGCAATAACTTTGTTCCACGCACCGAAGAAGAGGAAATAGAGATACTGTTTAGCTACTCTGCATGTTTGGAAACAAAAGCATTTTCAAATTGATGTCTATCAATCATAACCATAGTGTGGGAGCTATGCTCAGCTCCACTAGTGTTGGGCACCACAACTAATGGAAGTGGGATCCACATGAGGTCCACTCTCACACAAGTTTTACTCCTATTAGATGTGGTGTCCGCCGTTGGTGTTTCGGCCTTTTTCACGATATGGAGATTCCTTAGCTTTCATGTTTGTTTCTTTGTTGTGGATTAGCTTACGTACAATAGTCTCTCTCCGCTTCATTTTTTACTTACAGTATTGAATCGTCTCTCCTCTATTGGGCAGTACTTTGGACCGGCTTTTGTGCATGATGCAAGCAAAACACCAATTTCACTTACAGTCCTCTATTGGGCGGTACTTTGGACCGGCTTTTGTGCATGATGCAAGCAAATTGGTCCTTTTGTGCATGATAAAGAATATAACAGAAGAGGGCATACATTTAAGTTTAAATAATTTTTTTTAGTAACACTTGGGATCATTGTAATTAATTAAAAAAATATATTACGAATTGTTTAGCCATTTTTATACGTGTTTTTTGGCCAATAAAATCTCGTACATGTTATATAGGGGTTTAATCTTTCAATAAGTGGTAATTTAAAGTTTGTTCAATTGAAAAATAACATAAGCTTGAACAAAAGAAAAGAAAACTAAAGAATAAAATGTCATCTTCATAAAGAAAACTTGGAATTAAATAAGTTTTTCTTTGACCTGTAAATAGCCGGTTCCATCTATATCTGACAATTTATGGGAGTCAAATATATATTAACAATTGAACCATATTATATGATGTCAATAAAAGGTAATTCTAATCATACTCGTCTAATTGAAAACAAGAATGTTAGTTTACCAATCCATCCTAAAAGCTTAAACTGTTAGGAGATGAATGTTAAAAGGGTGACTAAATTTCTTCCTAACCATATTATTTGCAAAGTTTTCAATTTCCAGAGAATTTATATAATCACCTATTACACGTGACTCTGCTTTGGAGAAAAAAGATTGGTGCTTTGTTAGCGAATTGGCATAAAGGAAGCAACTTTTTGTTTGGTTTTCTAGGAAACCTGGAGGGAAATTTCTGTGTGAAACTGAAGAGTGCTTGCTTATATTGTTTGAACAAATAAGATTTCATTTTGAAGATGGTCTTGCATGTGGGTTTTTGACAAATTATGTTCATGTGAAAGCATCAAAATTGTCCCACTTGGGCTAGCTGAATGGTTGGGAGGAAAGGGATTTGGTAGTAATTATTTGTTCAAAATCTGAGAGTGTTTTTATTGATAGCCATAGTACGCACACTGTATATTTATATATGTGTGTGTAATGAAATACCATTAAATCCATTGCCAATAATTTGCAACAGAAAAAATTGCTTCTTCTTAACATAGAGCTTAGTTTGGAAAGCCTAGTTCTTGTACCTTGAAAATTTTTATTTGGATTTTTTTTTCCTGCCGATAATTAGACTGTTTTATTTAGGGGGTTGTTTGCTTTTGTAAATAAAATGGTGATGAAACTATTGCAAATGTGAATTCAGGTGAAGAACCCCCTGAATCATTGTTCATGAAGGAACTGAGGAGGAGGGGTATAACGCCTACCTCGTTGCTCGAGGACACCAGTACGAGTGAGTATAGACTCGATGATGAGACGTCGAGGAAAGAAGGAAGAGCTTTCTCACAGAGAAATGCAGTTTCGACTAAAGTTGAAAAAAGCTTCTCTGATCAAAGGGAACGCTCCATGAAGTTGAACAGTGAAGGCCTTGAGGTTCAACCCATTTTTGTTTGTTTGTAGCTTTTTTTCCTCTGATGAATAGTCATGATTATGGGTCCTTAGTTGTTGATATTATGCTGTTGGTGAGTAGTGTCCTGCACAGCTTCACTGAATTTAGTGTTTACCAACCTCGGTTTTGCGCTCTGTCTCTTCCAGTTTTTTTGAAACTGAACATGATTTGTTGCTTTGTTTCATTATACAAAACATGAAATACACACGCACCTCCTCTGTTTTCTCAATTGTAAATTTTCACCCGTTTCAGGGGTTAATCCCTCGGACCAAACTGTTGCTAACAATTGGAGGAACATTTTTCTTTGGACTCTGGCCATTGATCCTCATAACAGTTGCATTCTTCTCTGCGCTCTATTTTGCAAGTTCTCTCTCTTGATCTTTTAACAGCTGGTGACGTCTTTTTAAGTGTTTAAGATGTTAATTTTCTTCATTGTTTTTTGTCCGACGCACATGTATATTGGATATTTTGCAGTCATTTCTGTAGTTGTGCTACGGAAGTGAAGACTGATATTATTCTTCTGAAAATATCCATCAATATTAATCACATTTTTATTTTTTATTAATAAAAATGTTAGGGTCCAAATCTAAATGTTGAGTGCTTGTAGGTAGGTATAGAGTGTTATTAATCCCCTCTAACTAATAATAGTCCGACGCTTCTATCATAAGATATAGAATTTGAACTTCATCAAACTAGATTCCATTCATAGATTTTCTTGAAAGTAAAGATATAATTTGGTCAAACATATACCTGACAATTTTCGTGAGTTAAATATATATTGAAAATTGAATCATATCATATGATGTCAACAAAAGATAGTTCTATTCCTACTCGTCTGATTAAAAACAGGAACACTTGTTCAAATTATTCTAGTTGAAGAATTTGTGGTTAAAAAATTCGTTTTAAAATTCCGTTTAACATATATATATATATATTTTAAAGGTTGCCGTTTACTAATTTGTTGTTTCTTTAGTTGTAGTATATCGCGGGGTTTGCATATTTATGGTTTTCCAACTATAACGCAAATAAATTGACTAATTTTCAAGCCACTAATTCGACTTTTAAAAACAATTAAACAAATAACCAATTGCTATTAGAACTCGCATTAGGCAACTAACTACCAGAATCTCAAGCAGATTAATGCCCTATAAAGGCAGGATTAAGAGTCCGGATCCAAAGAGAAGAATTCAAATACTTTGGGCCGTTGTTGATGTGAAATGCCCAGTCGACAGGAAGCCGGACTCGTGTAGAGCTGTTAAGATTGGTCGGTTGTCCAAAAATTAGGATGCACCAGAGCAAGGATGCACCAAATACAATTGAGGAAGGTCAATGGCCAAACAGATACCCAAGTATTATTGCAGAGAAGCAATAGTCCAAAACATACAAAATAAAGTCACAAAGGTAGCATTAGAAACTTGAAATCAAAAAAAGAGAAATAAATAGCTAGCAACAACAGAACACATTATCGCAATTGGCCAAACAGTAGTAGATAAAGGAATAAGATAGTTCCAAGTCTCTTAGTAGTCATCGTCCTCTCCGTCTTCACCCTCGACAGGCTCGGCACCAACTTCCTCATAATCCTTCTCAAGGGCTGCAAGATCTTCACGGGCTTCAGAGAACTCTCCTTCCTCCATACCCTCACCCACATACCAGTGAACGAAGGCACGCTTGGCATACATGAGGTCAAACTTGTGATCAATGCGAGAGAACACCTCAGCAACACTGGTAGAGTTTGAAATCATGCAGACAGCCCTCTGAACCTTGGCAAGGTCACCACCCGGAACAACAGTCGGTGGCTGGTAGTTGATACCACACTTGAAACCAGTGGGGCACCAGTCAACAAACTGAATTGTGCGCTTGGTCTTGATGGTGGCAACTGCAGCATTGACATCCTTTGGCACAACATCTCCACGGTACATCAGGCAGCAAGCCATGTACTTACCATGGCGAGGGTCACACTTGGCCATCATAGATGAGGGCTCAAAGGCGCTGTTTGTGATCTCAGCAACCGAGAGTTGCTCATGGTAAGCCTTCTCGGCAGAGATGACTGGAGCATATGATGAAAGCATGAAGTGGATTCTAGGGTAGGGGACCAGGTTGGTTTGGAATTCAGTGACATCCACATTCAAAGCACCATCGAACCTCAGGGAGGCAGTCAAAGAAGAAATAACCTGAAATGTCAAACAAGTTAGATATCAACACCCATGCCCAGTACTTTATATGTCACCAAGATTCATTTGCTTTTCGGTATATAATTGACCAGCACCAAAACTCTTATAATTTTCGCAGTTGATAACAAGTATTCCATCATTCAGACATATCAAGGGAAAACGTTATCACCTAAAAAAAGATAGTACTTGGAACAAAAACATACAGAATTCATGGACCATTTTCACAAAACACTTAAGATAATTGACATCTCTTAATACGATTTTTCATAGGTAAAATGCACCAGTTATCTGGACAAATCTGAAAAACTATATACCTGAGACACAAGTCGGTTGAGGTTGGTGTATGTGGGTCTCTCAATATCCAGGGAGCGCCTGCAAATGTCATAAATGGCCTCATTGTCAAGCAGCACAGCAACATCAGTGTGCTCCAAGAGGGAGTGGGTTGAGAGAACACTGTTGTAGGGCTCCACAACAGATGTGGAGACTTGTGGAGATGGGTAAACAGTGAATCCAAGCTTTGACTTCTTCCCATAGTCAACAGACAAACGCTCTAGGAGGAGGGATCCAAGACCAGACCCAGTACCACCACCAACAGCATTAAAAACAAGGAATCCTTGAAGACCAGTGCAGTTGTCGGCGAGCTTTCGGATACGGTCCAAGCAGAGATCAACGATCTCCTTGCCAACTGCAAAACCAAGAAAAGATTTCACATCAGGAAACAAATATCAAATCCGAAATTCAAGTTAAGTATGAGTGAATAGCTAATTACTGGTATAATGGCCACGGGCGAAGTTGTTGGCAGCATCTTCCTTGCCACTGATGAGCTGCTCTGGGTGAAAGAGCTGGCGGTATGCTCCCGTTCTCACTTCATCAATAACAGTGGGCTCAAGATCAACAAAAACAGCACGAGGGACATGCTTCCCAGCACCAGTTTCACTGAAAAAGGTGTTGAAGGCATCATCTCCTCCACCGACAGTCTTGTCACTTGGCATTTGGCCATCAGGCTGTACAAAAATGACAGAATAACTTGAGTATTTGTAGATTCAAACAGACAGTATCAGTAAAACAACAGAAGTACAGAACTTGAAAACAACACCAGTTGGTCGGTGACAACAAGATGAAAACACCAACTCAAGAAACGGAAACAATATTAAATCACAACATTAAGAAGAAAGACGACAGACACAAGGCATCAAGTAGAAAGCTACAGGCGCTAAATAAACGGAATAAGACGTCTCACAAACAACATAGATTTCAAAAGGCAACAAATTATATAGCAAGATATTCAAAATGGATAAACTCCTAACTGGAAACATTGAAAAAAGTTATAAACAAAAAATAAAAAAATAAAAAAAAGAAGGCAAAACAAATGACAGCAACAACTGGAAACTAACAATACTAATGTTAATCTCAGAAGACCAAATTAAAATAATAATAATAAAGGGCAATAAAAACGAAGTTAAATGACAATGCAGGTACAACGCTGACTTGCTTGAACTGAAATACTAGTGGTAAGACAACAATTGACCAAAAATTTACAAGTAAATTAATCATCAACTCAGAAACGTAAATTCATCAAACAAGTTCCATTCATACCATTTCCCCTCTGATTCACCATTTACCAAAGTAAATGGCAACAACAACGCAAAAAAGTGAGATACAAAATGTTAAAGATTGGGAATAAACATTATATATATCTAACAATTTAATAGACATTAGACCCAAACAATATATAGATCTAGCAAATTTTCCTATATCGGTGCACCGAAGACACAGATCTGGTGTAAAAACCAGGAACATTCATGTGAGATCGCAGATCTAATGCAAAAACCAGAAAATGTTGAAATGAGATCACAGATCTGAAAAAATTGAGACTATCGAGACATCAGATTCAAATTCCAGGCGCCAAAATACAGATCTATGGAAATCTAACGAAAATGAGAACCAAAAATCCGCAGATCTAACGATATAGAGAAAAGAGAAGAAGAAAGAGACGGACCTGGATGCCATGCTCAAGGCAGTAAAGCTCCCAGCAGGCGTTTCCCACCTGAATACCGGCCTGACCGATGTGGATCGAAATGCACTCTCTCATCTTCGCAGAGAAAATTCGAAGGCGGAGAAACGAAAACGAAGAATACGATTTCTAGAGAGAGAAAGGGAGAGGAGAAATGCTAAAAGAAGAAGGCGTTTATCAAGACGCCCTCCTTGGTAACTGTGGATGTGGTGAGAGATCTGAACCGGTTCTCGTCTTCCGGTGGGTATATATAGGAAGATGGGGGGAGATATTCATGCTTGAAATGTTAACGTTAACCGTTGGTAACCCGGATTGGGTCGGGATGGGTAGGTGGCGGTATGTCATTGGTTGTTGCTAACCAACTCGTAAACCGTGGTTAATCTTTTTTATGTTTGAAATTTTAGTTTGCCTCCCGAGGGTGGTTGATTGGTAAGGGAGTTAATTTCCCCATAACCCGGGTTTAGGTTGAACTTGCCTTGTCTTACATTTGACATTTGTCGTTTGATTGGTGCTCCCTATATTTTTAGTTTTTTTTTTTTTTTTAAGTTGTCATATTGTCCTTGGCCGGTTGGCTCGTTGCTGAGGATTTTATTTTATTTTTTTAAGTAGTCTCTAATGAAAATTGGTGAGATCTTTTAAAATAGATAAAAGCCAATTCATTTGTAACTTGTCACAAACTGTTTCAAATGTCACTATTACACTATTTCCTCAAGCAGCGCCATATGAGTAGTGTTGAAACACACACACACACGCAAAAAATTCCATTTATATGTATAAGAAAAAAAAAATTTTGTTTTACACTCCATCAGAAGACTTGTACATTTTTTTTTTTAAATTACAACGTTCTTTCTCATAAAAATTTTAATCAATACTTCAATTTATTTTTTAGACAAATTACTAAATTGGTCCATGAATCTTTAACTTTGTGTAATTTTGGTCTTTAAACTTTTTCTCGTAGCTGGAATACCCTAAACTTTTAAAATATTGTTATAATAGCCCTTTACTTTTGGACGGAATCCGTAGTTAACATTATTTTTAGCTAAATTACTAACGGATTCCGTTTAAAAATTAACAAAAATAACTATTGTAGTAACATTTAAATAGTTTAAAGGTGATTCATTTCGTAACTAAAATGATCATAAACTGTCAAAAACGTTGCTACAGTAATATTTTTCGTTAATTTTTTTTTTACAGAATTTGAAGTTAGCGTTACTTTTTTACTAAATTACTAACAGATTTCGTTTAAAAATTAACAGAAATGATAATTGTAGCAATATTTTAAAAGTTTAGGAGCATTTTAGCTACCAAAAAAAAAGTTCAGGGACCAAAGTTACATAATATTAAGAGTTTAGAAACTAAATGAGTAATTTATCCTTACTTTTTAAGTATTTTAAGTAAATATAAAATTTACCACGTCTAATAATTATTTTCTTAAAATTAATCTATCAATTATTTTAAATATGCTTAAATCCTTTTATTTACTTTACTTATGCATAATAAAAATGGTCTTTCTTCCAAATATACAGTGGTACCAGGACGTGAGTTTGACGCTTGACGCATGAAATACTACTTACGGGAGCTATGTAACACCCCCCACGTCCAGACAAAAACAACGCCACTTCCTAATGGTCAGTGGGCAACCGGGCATGGTGGAAGGGAAGTGTGCCCAAAGTTAGCTGTTTTTTTTTTTTTTTTTTTTAAGTTAAAAAAAAAAAAAAAAAGCAAAAAAAAAAATGGGCATGATTGAGGTTGAGCTTTCAAAGCCCAAAATGAGGGGTAAGGGTAATTGTTGGGTCCCTTTCACTGGTCCAACAGAAAAGCCTTTGCCTTAAAGCTGGCAAGTGTGTCCCAACTCCCAACACATTGCCCTATCAAAGCTCTGTTCCAATCTGAGCCACCTCTGCAATTCCACGTGCTATAAAAGCAATTTTCTTTCAATTGATTTTCACTTCTTAATGCACTTTTTATTTTGGTGTCACAAGTTCTGTATTCTTTTTGGTTCATTGGATTCCAGAAAAGCTACTTCGTTAAGTAGTTGCTAACAATTCTTCTTGAATACCAGCCCGGATTCTCCGGTCTCGTGTCACTTTGAAAGTTTTACCCAAACTCTTTCGACTAAATGTGGTTCATATAGCCTATGAAGAGACAAGCTACTACCAATCAAGCTTCTCAATAATTGGTTTGAAAATTATTATTATTATTATAGTACAATTGCCAAAAGGCACTATTAAATTAACTTCATTCATTAAAGACTAAAGTCCCTTTAAAAATGAATTATGAGACGGGCAAAATCATGCCTAAATACAGTATAATGTGGTTCTTAATTCTTAATATATGGCTAGCAACAACACAAACATGATTTAACTTTCCTGCTTCTAAGATACGTGTAGTCTACGGTTCTAATATGATGAAAAAGTTAAATTCTAGATCTTAAGGAAGGTATAGCGTCGATTTCACGGCTCAACAAAAGCTCAGAACAATGCTTTTGGGAACCAAGAAACACCCTGGAGCCCTTCTTCTTCTTTTTTATCTTTGCCCGTTCTTGAGAACGACTCCTTTTTAGGAGGTTATTTGCTTTTCTGTTAATCATTTACAAGATGATGCCTCTTCCCAGGGGCGGCAGCCAGTACAATTTGTCAAGCTGCGGGCTGCGCACCATTCCATGCATTGTTCTCACCTTCAAATCTGCGAACGTTCCTGTTGCGACTATCTTGTAAATAGCTTACTCCGGTCCAAGCTCCTTGGATGAATAAGATGCTCACAAACACTACGCTACCAAGGGTGCAAACCACCTACATTATATACAAACATGTACAGAGTTGCATTTAGACTAGACTAAACTTTTCGGAGTTTTTCAAGTAACTCTTTATCAATGAAAAACAGGTGTTCAATTTTACACAAACAAAGCGCCAACAGTGTCAAGACATTTTTCAAAGTTGCATTCAAGATCAATAATTCCGAAACTCAGAAGCATTTTCCGGATAGAAGAAGAAATGATTCAAAAAACATAAAATGTTTATGTAGTCTTCTGAGATTGATTATTGAAACAATGGTGTGTTACTAAAGAACCTTCCGTTTTCTCAACTCAATCCTTCAGTGTTGTGTCACTCTATTTTGCCTAATGGCGATTATTTTTTTGATCGGAAAGACCCGTGAATTATGTTAAAAGTTCATTACATGTTAATCCTGTAGGACATAGCTTCCATACAAAGTTTTTTTTTTTTTTTTTTTAATTAATGTACTAAGTTAATCAATAGCAAGCAAAGAAACATGTCTGTATACAAGGGAATTGATTCATTTACCCCAAGAAACGCCTTCAAAACCCACAAAAACGCCAGAATTAGCACTCCATTGACTGAAAATCCAACCTGTTTTCAAACACGAAGAGCTCATCAGTAAGCAAATTAACAAAACTAAATTTAAAAAAAAAAAAAATCATTCTTTCTCATATTCATGGTACCAATTTCGCAGGAATGGCCACAGGAAGAACCGATCGAACAGCTCGGCGAGCTCGCCTCGAGACCTTCTTGAATACATTTTGAAGAAACTTAATCAACAGATCAAGACTTCTATCTTCTTCTTCTTCTTCTTCATCGTCATCATCATCTTCATCGAGTGTACCGAATTCAATCGAACGGCTCCAATTGCGCGGATCCTCCACGTTATCACCATTCCCCTGAGGAAAATTGGGGGCTCGTCTAGAGGCTCGAAGGCGATGAAGACGATGAGTTTCGGAAGATGCGAATTTCAGTGTCGAGAGATTCAGAGAACGAAATTCGAGCAATTGATGTCGTTGTGTTTGAGGTAATAAGCGAGTGGGAGGGAGAGTCGCCGGAAACGACATGGCGGCGAATCACGGCAGAGAGAGAGTGTTGTGGCGGCGGAAGAGTCCAGAACTAGAGCTAATGTTTCCGGTGGGACCATCTGACGCGACACGTGCAGAGGCAACAACGGTGAAACTGGAAATTAGTCCACCCCATTCCTTTCCCCACAACCAAACGCGCCCTTAGGTGAGATCACATAAATTTCTCTACAGTATAATCTTTTCAGGTGAAAGTAAAAACATTCGACACTTATTGGGTTTCTTTGCAAGTTTATAGGGAATATTCGACAAGTTCTTTTATGTGATGATCTCAAAAAGTGTGATTATTTAACTATTTTTAACCAGATTTTTACCCAAACGGAAACTATATTATTAAGGGTCCGTTTGGTTCGTTAGTTTGAGTTGAAATATTTTAGTTGTAATAGTAAATTTTTTTGAATTTTCAGA
>JAFMPE010107486.1:0-12902 GCA_024759925.1 Ficus religiosa | reverse complement strand
ACTTGAGAACAAATTTTCAGTTGGGTTTTTCTCTATAAATAATTTATGTGAATATGTTTTAAAGAAAAAAAAATTTTTTTCTCCAAATTTTTAAGCAAGTTAAGTACAAGTAAGTAAGGTGACGGGTCCGGCTTGGGAAGTCGGGGCGTCACAGTTATATTCTACTAGAATTCTATAAGAATTCTGTAAAAGTAAAGTATTTGTTCTGCAAGAATCCCAGTTATACTCTACCAGAATTATGTAAGAGTAAGCTTCTTATTATTCTATAAGAATCTCAGTTATATTATACCTGAATTCAAGATATATTCTGCAAGAACTCAACAAGAAATCAAAATATACAAGAATCCTGGTTACAGTGAAAATAACTTGGTACTTATCTACTTCAATACAAGAGATCTCCACAACCATAGCAGCAACATCATTCCTGCATTCCGATCCATTGTCCTCCGACAACAAGATCTCCATAACCACAGCTGCAACACCATTCTGGCATTCCGAAAATGATCTCGCCTCCCTTCCGCTAGCAACAGCGGTGACCAAGGCTGTTGGAATAGGTAACGAAGGTGCTGAGAGTAGGATAAAGAACTTAATTCGACCAAAAACAATCTAATCATCTTTCCAAAAACACATCTAACTAACAGTTCAACAATAATCTATTACTCAATACTCGAATATTATTAAGTTAATTACTATATAGAATAGTTAGCAATTATTACCGAGATCCAGAAAAGCTTAGAAAAACAAATAAAAAAAATCACATGCGAATTCGTTACTAAAACTCAGTAAAACAATGAAAGTGGAGGAGAGAGAGCACAGATGAGAGAGGGAGAGAGAAATGAAAACTGAGAAACAATAAAAACAAATCTGAAGAAAAACATCTAACCAAGGGTAAAAGTATAATTAGAACATCAAAAATAAAAAATAACCAAAACAAGCAAAAAAAAAAAAAAAAAAAAAAACAGAAAAGAAAAAATTCGTGCTATATTGATAAAAATGAGGGATTTTGTGTTATGTTGGTAAATGAATAAAAAGAAAAGGTAGTTGCTTAAGTAAATTTCTTTAAAACCTAAGTAGAGACAAAAAATTAATACAAGAAAAAAAATTCAATTATGACAGGAACTACTGATAAATCTGCTCATACACACACATATATATGTGTATGTGCATGTATAAGCACGTGTTTGAATGTTTATAGGATCCGAAGTTATATGAAAGCCAAGATGTATATCTCTATGTTATCGACGATAAGTAAAATTTAAAAAGTTTCTTCGAAATTCAACGTTACTTTTCCTGATTCAAGAAAAGGAAACCAAAAAGAAATACTCTTTGGTTTTGGAATATATCATTAGTTGAGAATTGTATGTCATAAGTATTATATTAACATGCTTCCCCAATATGCCAATATATATATATATATATATTAATGTGTTTTCCCTAAAGAAATTGTTTTCCAAAAAAAAAAAAAAAAAAAAAAAAAAAAAAAAAAAAAACTATCGAGTGACTTATTATTCTGAGATTTATTATCTATATATTATGTCACAAATAATCAAAGTTTTCCACTACAAGAATAAGGCCTGCAGATAAAATTGACTAATAGCGGTTTTGAAAATATGTTACATATGACATGGGCTTAATTCAAATTTAAATTAAAATTTAATTAGATGGGACAGAAAAGCCGCGCCAAAGCCATCTCTCTCCCATGATCTTTCGAAGCCACCCGCACGAAACTGCGGCGCCCAACCAACAACAGAAAAAACATATTCACTGAAAATTTCCATCTCCCAAATATTTTCTCTAAACGTTTCCCTCTCTCAAAAATTTCTCTTTAGACGTTCCTTTCTCATATTTCCTCCCAAACTGCTAGGGTATCGAAAATTCTTGGTCTCTGTCTTGAATGATTGGTATGGGTCCGTTTATTCATTTCTAGCTTGATTGATTTACTTAATTTTTAGTCTCTGTACTTTCATTTTTTAGGTGAAGTTGACTTTGGCGTTTAATTCCCAAGATCACACAATGAACCGAAATGGCAACTCCCAATCTCTCCCCAATTTTCGTTCTTTAAATCCAGTGAATTCAACCTCTGGTAAGTCCTTAAGATCTCTCTCTAAATCTTCTATCTTCTCATTTTATTTTCAGTCTCGATGAAAAACTATGTGCTACCCCAATTATATAATTTTTATCCTAACTAAACTCCATGTGACTTTTTTTATTTTTTATTTTTGGTTTTTTGTTTGTTCGCTTAACTAGACTCCATTTGTGTAAGTTATAGGAATGCTATATATCAATTGTTTTTGGCTTTCTTTATTCTTATTTGGTCTAGTAATTGGTTATGTATCAGTACATCTTGTAGTTGTATATATGATGAGTGGATGAATTTTTGCGTTCCCGTTTATGAGTTGGTTATGTACACTCTTCAGAAACTGAAGGGAATAAGTTTGTGCTGGTAGATTGGGCATCAACTCTAATTATATGCTTAAATGATGGGTTGTCTTTTGTTTTCTAGTTATACGAACATCTATGATTTGGTAATGCAAGAAAGGTATTCGATAAAATGTCTGACTGTGCTCTGAAAAAAAAAAAAAAATAATGAAATTTCTGTTCTGGCTGGGGCAAATACAGCCTCTTCTTGTCATCCAAAAACTTTAAATTTTATTTGGATTATGAGGGGATGAAGTATACAATGTTAAAATAGTCACTATCATACTTTCGAGGAAAAAAAAAAAGCCACTATCAAATTTTCACACAAAAAGAAATTAGGAGAATTTGGAAGCCGGACTGCTATTGATGGAAATTTTCTGGTAACAGTAGGACAGCCAACTTCTTCTTTGTATCAGACATGCCAAATGACATCCAAATGGCATGAAAATTTATATAAAGAATGTTAGACATTTCTATTCTTATTTTGTAAAGTTTGAGATGAATTGGTTTTATATGCATGTTCTTATGAATTTTTCAATAGAAGTTGCTGTAAACTGTTTTAATATTTTTAGGAGCAAGAGAGAGATTTGGCTAATCTGGTTCTGTTTTCTTTTGGATCTCAAACCATGTAGTGATTTCATAAAGTTAAGATCGGAGAGGGGAGGTGGAGGAGCAGAGAGATGGAAACTTTTAGGACTCATCAGTCTGTTTTGGCTATGGAAAAGATTGTTCCTAAAGATAAGGAATGTATATATTTTTATTGCCAGTATTTATGTCGTAACAATTTTTCGATCTAATTTTTCTCATTCGATTGTAGCGTGAAACAGATATTTTTGTATCAGATATAAGTTAGCTGCTAGAGCTTAGTCCGTTTCATATTTAATTAACTTTAGAGTTGGTCTTCATAACTTTTTCGAAACTATTGAATGGCCAACAATAGTAGTTTCTCAGAAAACCAATAGAATTTGATTATGCTTTGAGCTAGCAAACTATGAACTATTTTAAGATAGGTATGCAATGTAATGTCTCTATAAACATCCTCATTCTGATTCAACATTTTTGTTGGTGCTCAATATGTTCAGGTGCCGATAAATCAATCGTCTAGAACAGTTTAATGTCACATTGTGATGGTAAGTTGGATTCATAGATTTTTCCTTGCATATGAATTATATAATTTATATGTTCCCTTCCTCATATTTGTCCAGCCGATTGGTAAAAATTGTGCCATTCGAGCATACAGAAGCATTGATTTAGAATGGATGGTGCTGTATGCACCAAATCAATTATATCGTAGATAAACAAAAATTGACAGTAGGTTTATATAAGGCGGTTAACTTCAACTTTGTTGTCTTATAATGACCATGATATTTTATTTTTTATTCTTTTGCTATGATCTTTGTTCAGTATGGCAGACCTCTTTTGAGAGAAATAGTACTAGTGCTCTTCTAAAAGAGGTTTGAGGAATTTGACCTGATCTCCTTAACAATGCATAAACTTTATCTCTATTTGTCATAATATAAAATAAGTTTCTTTTTATGCTTTATTGAATGTGCAGGTGCCAATGCTGTCACACTTTTGTCTAGCAGTTAGCAGTAGTATTCCTTTATTCATTGTTAAATGTGTATTCATTTTGATAGTTATGAATAGGAAAAAGTTAGCAGTTGAAAGTGTTCTTGTGCTATCTGATTAATTGTGAAGAATAGGAAAAGTTTGCAGTTGGTTATGTTCTTATGTTCGCTTACCATAATTATGTGCAGACCAAATTTCCTGTTCAGTAAAAGTTACATGAGTTTAGGAATTCTCTGCTCCAGGTGGCACAAGTACATTATGCTATGGTGCTTGAGTTACATCATTTGGCATTTTGTTACATAAAAATTTCTCCGTTTTTGGTGACACAGCTGCATTAATGTATGATACATGATTCTCCTTTCATTTCCTTTTTTCATGTACTTATAGATACTTGATTTTGACCTTATTGGTGATTTTTCTATTCCTCAGCGTTTACTTTCTTGCTAATTGATATTGCCTTACAAATTGCCTGCTCATGGTAGAATGAACATTGATTTTTGGATTATTGATGGATCCTTTCATGTATGGCTAAAATTATGGATGTGGTCATTTTTCAACTTCAAGCCATCAACTTTATCTTGTCAATTCTCATTAATGTTAGCCTTTGTTACAGTCTCAGGAATTTTGGCATCGCTTCTTCAGATTTACTACAAGCTTTAAGTGCATGTGTTACTAACGAAGACCTATCCCATTGAGACCTCATGAAGGTTTTTTTTTTTTTTTTTTTTTTTTTTTTTTTTTTTTTTTTTTTGTAAAAGTCTTCCTTTTTCTTTGGATATTCAGTTAAATTCTTGTGAGAACTTGTATCAATTAATTATGGTTTAACATGTTTTAGTCACAAATTCTATTACAATGAATTATGTGGCCTTGTGGATTTGTATGGATGATATTATATTTAATCACCACATTGATTTCAAGTTTCAACTAAAATTTTATAATGTCAAAATGGCTTCAAAATATTTGTAATACATATAAAGCAAGGTACAAAGGTACATTTTGAAAGCACTAGTGAAAGTTGTACGGTGTCAATGAACATAACACCAGGAAAATGCTACCGGAGGAAAATATAGCACCGGAAAAATGCTGCCAGAATGAAAATATAGCACTAGGAAAATGCTACCAGAACGAAAAATAGAGCACCAGAAAAATGCTATAGAAGATACAGACTTTTAATAACAGGGGCAGTGACAGCGTTTGTTCAAATGTTATGAAATGTCTACGATAGCATTTTTTGAAGGCTATCAAATCCCTTTTTTTTTTTTTTTTTTTTTTTTTTTTTTTTTGTAGTGTTCCCTTGAACCATTGGGAGACTTGATCAATACATTTTTTTCCCTCAACTTTGGTATCCTCTAAGGCCATAACTTTGTACATATAAATATGTTTCACTACAATTCGTTGAGCAAGTAAAAAATTCTCCAAATTTTTTAGAGTAAAACCAAGACTTTACGGGGTGAGGGTTAGGGGTTGACCACGATGAAGACAAATTGTGGTGGAACAACGTCATTTTCAGCGTTGGTCACTACTACAAAAGTTGGAAAAGACGATAGAGATTACACAACAGCTAAAATAGGTCAAAAACACAGAATGGTGCAAGTTATCTGAAAACCATCGTAAAATATTCAAATATGACGATTGTTTGAAACACCGTTGCATAAGTATTTGATTATATGATGGTTTAAGAAAACCATCGTTGAAATAGAGATTACACAATGGTTTCAATAAAAACCGTCGTCGAATCTCGACATTCAACAATAGTTTTCTTAAACGATCGTGTAATCTTAACATAACACGACGGTTTCTACAGAAACGTTGTCTGAACTTTTAGAAAAAACAAATTTAAAATTTGAATTTGGACATTGACATCTGCGCATAAATCCTATACTAAACTCATTTTCCACATGCCCTTTCTCACCCTTTTTCATTTTCATCTCTTTTTCCTACTCTCTCTTATTGCCGCCCCTCTCTCTCACTCTCGCCCACATGACGGTTTTTCCTCCCTTTCACCGCCACCTCTGCTTTCTCTTCCTAGCAACCATGCCGGCTAACCCTCTCTTCTTGTCCCGCCGCCGCCCTCCCTTCTTTCTCCTTCTCCAGCCGACGCTGCCTTCTCCTTCCAAAAAGGCCATCGCCCTCCCCTCTTTCTCCTTCACCCGCTACCGCCGTCCTCTCTTTCCATCAAGGCCGTCTGGAAAAAAGACGTGACTCTTTTGCTTATGAGAAAAGCAAGGTGACTCTTTTGCTCAATTTCTTGTTTTCTTGAATGAAAATGCTGTCTTTCTATGTCAATCTTGTGTGGTTTGGCTGTTTTGGGGAAATTGGAGTTTGAGACAATTTGGTCAAAGGTTTAGTGGAATGTTTGGTTACTGAGATATTGTGGAGAAAAAAATAAGAAATTTCTTGATGAGTTAGTTGCAACAAAAACACAAATGCACAATTTTTTTAGTAACTTTCTTGGACTGTAATTTTTGTATTTACTGTTGTTCAATATTTTTTTGTTGCTCTTTGTAGATTATATTCTGTTGAGAATTGGCAGTTTAAGATCTTTATAGACTATATTCTGTGCTTTTTTTTTTCCGCCCTCTACATGCTCGATGAAATGTCAAAATGGAATTATTCATCTTAATTATTTTGAATTTTGCAATGGATAGGAAACTTATAGTCACAGAAGGGATTAAACAGAGATAAGACCATCAAACAAAAATATCGGATCATCCTTGTCCTTGCCAAGAGGGTAGTGTTGAATGTGGTTTTTTTGTTTTAGGTTTTATGAGAGATATAATCTCTAATGCTAATTATGGATTTGACTTACTTTAAAGCAAAACATTTTATGCTAGTGAAGGTTTTATGAGGGATATAGTCTCTAATGCTAATTATGGATTACACTTACTTTAAAGCAAAATATTTTATACCGGTTATGATATGGATTTAATTAAGGGAGAATGGTTAGAATTTGTAATGCAATTAATTAAATATGATATGTAAACCTGTAATGTAGTGGATGGTATTTGTACTGATACAATGTAGCTATTATTTTGTCAATTCTATTTTGGGCCATGTATTGGATAACACACGGATTAGGATGCCAATGGGAAATCACCAAAAACAAAAAATGTGAAATTTTTTTTAATAAATGTTGGACTTTACGCGACTGTTTTTCATCAAAACCATAGTGTAAACCCCACTTTACACGATGGCTTTGGTAAAAACTGTCTGTCGTGTAAAGTCTTCGCATTAGTAAGTTTTGCCGCCTTATTTCTTTATTCGACGACGGTGTTAATCGTCATGGAATATCACCTAACCACGATGGTTAAATAACCGTTGTGGTATCTTAAAGTTTTCCATGATGGTGGATTACACGACAGTTGTTGACAACGGTTAATAACCGTCGTCGAATAATCCACAATTTTTACTAGTGTGGGGTGGCGAAGTGGTGATTGTGATTTACTTGAGCGAGAAAAAGAAAGAAAGGGAAAGAATTAAAATGGCAGTGGAGAAGCATGATGAGTCTGTAGGAGGCAGCGGTGAGCTGGCAACAGTGGCGGATAGGCCCTGGATCTAGGGGCAGCAACAATGGTGAGCGAGAGAAGCAAAGGAAAAAAGGGAGAGAGGAAGAGAGAGAGAGCTTGTTTTTGTTTTGATTTATGGTTTGTTTGGCTCTCCAATCTGGACTTTAGTTTTTTTTTTTGTCTTTTTTTTAAATTAATAAAAATTATAAATATTTTTTAAAAAGTTAACAAATTTAAATTTAAAATTTTCATTCCAAACTAGTGCACCAAATGCACAATTAGTAAATTGAGTTAGTTGTTTAGTATGAGGGGAGATTGTTTTAGAATGCCAACGTAGTTGAGTGATGCTTTCAATTATCTCTAATATCATTTGCATCCTCTTTCCATTTTTAAAAAAATAAAAATAAAATTTGTTTCTAGCTAGAAATACCCAAATATGTATATAAAATTTTTTGTTTCATTTCAATACATGAAGCGCTGGTTTGACCCATTTTTTTTTATTTTTTTATTTTTAATTTTTTTTAAGAACGCAGGTTTTGTGCTTGAAAGAATAAACACGGCAGGTGTGACAGGAAAAGTCAATCCATGCACAGTGGTACTTGATTGTACAAGTCAAGTCAACACACGCAGAGTAAGAAAGAAAGTTCCTTACAGTTTCATACAGACAGTAGGACTCGGAAGAATGTTTTATGGATTTTATTTTCAATGGTTAAATTTGTATAAAAAAATGTTTAATATTATATATATTTTTTAATTTTGATGTGAAATATTTTAATCAGCTTCAACAATAAAACCAAGTTTTTAGTATGAATATCCAAATCTCTACTCTCTTGTCCCTTAGTTAGTTAGCTCCAGTGGAAAAAGCTTCTTACATCTATTTTAGTTAGCAAAATGGTGTTTTTAGTTATTTACATTGCTTAATTATGTGACAGAGGGTGGAATTCTCAAAATTATAAGGCCATATAATTTCATTTATCGTGTATATAGACTTGACGATCATGGTAGTTGAATTGCTTATTTTTAAAGGTGTTTAACACTATTGTCCCTTTAATTTGTTAGTCTTTGATGATTTGCCTCTCAAATTTTTAATTTTGATAATTTATCCATTGAACTTGTTAAATTATTACAATATATCTATTTTAGTTAAATTTACACAAAATAAAATATTTGAAATCGAAAGATTTACATTAGAATTTATATTAATGTTTGAACTCAATATTAATGTTTTAATCAGATATAGTTTAACAATAATTTTATAATTGATCTACTACATATCTAAATTCAAAATAATAATAATAATAATAAAAGAAAATATTGATTCGACGGATTATTGATCCTTTTCTCTTTCTCTCTCTACGTTGAAAAGTTGGTCCCACAAAAAAGTCCTTGTATCCAACCACCATACGCGCTTACCTCTATCCATCAATTGCGTTACACGTCTACAATTACAGATTAGACAGCGAGCTCCAAAACAAGTAAGAAAAAAGAAACCACAACCAAAAGACTGTCCATGAGGTTGTTCCTTTTAATTCTAACTCTCTCCTTTGCCTCATCCAGACCAACCCAGATAGAGATCCTAAACAACTGCACCTACACTGTCTGGCCGCCGCCATCCCCGGCGGCGGAAGCTGCTAAAACAAGGCGAGACATAGACTCTCAACGACATAACCCGCTCAGGCAGGATCTGGGGTCGGACAAAGTGCACGTTCGGCACTGACGGTCGTGGAAAATGAGAGAGCGGTGACTGCAATGGCCGCCTCGACTGCCAAACCAACGGCCGAGCCCCCAACACCTTGGCCGAATATTCGATAAACCAAACAAACAACGCTGATGTCTTCTACGTCTCTGTCGTCGAAGGGTTTAACATTCCTATGGAATTCAGCGCTGTAGCATCGTCGTCGTTGTTGTCAAATTGCAGCAATGCCGTTAGCAGATGCGCCGCAGACGTGAACGGGGCGTGTCCGACGGAGTTGAGAGATCCGGAGGGGTGTAACAATCCGTGCACCGTGTTCGGGAACAGTCAGTTCTGTTGTACGTCCGGGTACATCTGCGAGCCTACGAGTTATTCGAAGTTTTTTGAGGATCTTTGCCAGGACGCCTTTACTTTCCCTGATGATTTTGAACAGAGAAACTCTTGCCCACCTGGGACAGACTACAAGGTCGTCTTCTGCCCTGACATCGCAAGCCACTCAGTCTCAGATGAAAAAGGTACATGTTTCGCTCCCTCATCATCCTTTTTACAAATGATTAATAATCATCTTTTCTTTTTTTGTATGCAGTACAAGGTTGGCCTCAGATTATCTTTTCTACATTAATTGACTTTTGTTTCGTTAAACATTACTTGGTCTCTTATTTAGTACTTGATTATAGTTCCACTTCAATAGCCACACCATTATAAGTACATATTAAGTACCCCTCGCACATGTGATCCATTAGCCACACCAATTTCCTTGGAGAGAAAACTTACAAGTTTTTGTACAAACCAAACAATTAAGAGGGCTGCTCTTTGGCCCAAGCCCGAGAATTTCACGATCCAATTAGTGCGTCCATTTGATTGTGCCACACAATGCCCATCTCTCATGTGGCTATGTAATTTTATAAATTGAAAAATTAGGTAAATAGATAGTTTTTATTTAAGTAAAGAATCAATTTTTTTTTATTTAGAAAAATGACCGTTATCAATTACTGATTGATTATAATTAATCACTATTAATTGACCATTTCTCAACAAACAACCATTTTCTCAATTTAATTTGCCCCAATTTCCCCTTTTTCTCACCCTCTCTTTTACTAGGACATCTTCAACAATTTTATTTTATTTTATTTTATTTTATTTTATTTTATTTTATTTTATTTTTTTTACTTTTCTTGCTTTACTTCCTTGGCGCTTTTTCTCTCCTCTTTACCAATATTATTACTCTTAAAATAAATAAAGGGAAATAATTCATATGGGGAGACTTGCCCACTCGGGCTAGGAAGCATATCTGACCAAATAATGGGGCTCTTGTATGCATATCATAGACAGCCAGGACTTCCTAAACGCCCACAACTCTGCACGGGCGGAGGTGGGCGTTGATCCCATGACATGGGACAGCCAAATAGCGGCTTTCTCACGACAATATCTCAATACACACATCAGCGATTGCAACATGGTGCACTCCGTGTCGCAATACGGTGAGAACCTCGCATGGAGCAGTGGCAAGCTGTCCGGCTCTGATGCTGTGAGGCTGTGGGTGGACGAGAAGGCCGACTACGACTACAACTCTAACTCCTGTGCTCCTGGCAAGGTCTGTAGGCAGTACACCCAGGTGGTGTGGCGCAACTCGGTTAGGCTTGGTTGCGCTAAGGTCAGGTGCAACGGTGGTGGTACCTTGGTTAGTTGCAACTATGCTCCCCGGGGAAACCATATTGGGCAGAGGCCTTACTAAGGGCTCTGCTTCTACTTCTACGTAAGACATCTCCTAATGCATTTTCCTATGTTTGTCCCGAAAGAGTGAAAACACAACATTATCTAATTACTTCATACTCTAATCTTTTACACTATTTCAGTAGTTCTACTTTCTGTCATCATCATTATGCTTTAAAACTTATAAAGGTGAATTTTCTGATATTTAAATAAATTAAAAATGATAAAATCATTATTGTTATAATTGTTACATGAAAATATCAAGTTAACAATATTGAATCAAATATTAAATTTAGTATTAGTCATATCTTGTGGTAAGTTTATTATAAAGTTTAACGGATGATAAATTTGACATTAAATATTTCAATTGGAAAGCAAATTTTTTTCATCTAAATATTAATACCAAAATTTTCCGTTGATATAGCGATTTAATATGCATTGAAGATGCTCTAATTTATATATTTATATGGATTGACATCTTATGTAAAATTTTGATGTTTCAAATGGTGTCTAACCAATTATATTTTGACATATTATTTAAAGAACTTAGATATTAAAGTATAAAAAATCAATTGTAAATAATCACTTTAAAATTTTTAAAATGATATAATATAATTAATTAGATTTTATTTGAGATATTAAAATATGGACAGAAGATTTGAGTCCAATTGTTTATAAATATATATGTTAACTCTCTCGGACCTATGATCTATAAAGCAATCAGCAATCAGTAATCTGTAAAGCATTCTAGTTCAAGTTGATTCTAATTATGTATTTGGAGAGAGATTTTACGATCTTCAGGGCCTGTTTGGCACTCAAGTTTAACTTGAGTTAAATTGTTTTTTTTTTTTTTTTTTTTTGTCTTTTCTGAAAAAGTTTTTTATCTTTTATGAAAAGTCAACAAAAATTACTATTGAAACTTAAAATTTTCAAACTCAACTCATTCACTAAACAAACCTCAGTGATGACAAATGTCATCGCTGTATGTCTCGCATCATTTCACTCTTTTCTTCTATTCCCTTTTCCTTGCAATTACCTCCTTCCGAATTTTCTTCCCATTCTCTCATATCATTATACTCCTTTTTCCCGTTTCTCCTATCAAGTTTTTTTGTTTTTTGTTTTTTTTTTAAACTATATTGTTAGCGGGGTGGCGGGGAAGGGTCTACGGTTAACGCGAACCGTTCATCCAAGCTTTCACTCTAATATTGAACGGATCTATACCCCTTTATTGCTTTATATTCACTTTTGATGTGTGACTCTTCTTCAGCAACGTCTTGCTTTACAGGTCGAAAGAATAATATTAGAATTTCATAGTTTGAAGATTGAAATGCCTCACTAGCAAATAAGCTCAATTAAAATTTTAGATTTTAGGGAGGAGAAATATAATTATTAAACTAAAGTTTTGGGCTTTTTAGCGGAAGTTTGGATGTTTGGGAGGGTGAGTAAGAAATTGGGAAGGAAAATAATTTCTTCTTCAAGCTCAATTTGCTTGGAATCATTTTTTCCCCCCCTTAATGCGTAATTTTTTTTTTTTGTTTAAATAATCGACAGATTTAAGAATAAGACCGCTGTTTTGTAATGTCGAATTTATTTAAATCACCATTGTCATGGTGATAAATGAAGATTAAAGCTGCTGATGTTAAGAGAACAAAACTATACTCCCACTCCACTAAAAGTTCACAGACTAATAATTAATCAATTCAAGACAATTAAACACCTTTCTTATATAATATGAGATATATCAATAGTTTCAAAATAATGTCCTTGCAACGGTGCAAGTATTGTACTATCTAACAAAGATTAAATTTATAAAGTGAGTTCAAATCGTCTCTATTGCGTTCGTTAGGACATAAGAGCAATTTACTTCATGAGAGATCTATACATTGCATGAGGAGGCATCCATCTTAGGGTTGTTTAAGTATGCTTACTTCAACCCTATAACCCTATTTTCTTTAAAAAAAAAAAAAAAAAAAAAAAAAAAAAAAAAAAAAAAACTAAGTTGA
>JAFMPE010107458.1:0-12902 GCA_024759925.1 Ficus religiosa | reverse complement strand
GGTGTGATTAATAATCTGTCCCCCCAACATAATTTTGAAGGTAAACATGGGAAAACGAAGGCACCTAACCGCATGTTGGCGTTTGGAAAATAAGGAAGGTCAGTGCCTTACAGCGTCCAAAAAAGCAGTTGTTAGTTTGGTGATCAGCAATCTAATTAAGTAAATGACAACCATAGACTCCTTCAGGATAAATCAACTACCTAAACTCATAAATATTTATCTTTTCTACATACTAATTATTCAAAATAAGAGTGATGAAATGAAATTAGATATATATATATATATATATATAAACAAAGTGTGTGTGATATATATATATATATATATTTATAATATATATCCTAACCCTCAACCACATCCCAACCGTCCACAGTATGTATGTAAGAAGGAGAACAAAAGTGTAGCAAAGAATTTAATGTTTGCAACTATATAAATATATATATATATATATAAGATTATATATATTACAGATAGGACATTTGGTGATGAGGATTGGATTACATAAACAAGTAACCACCTTACCCACACAAACAATTAAGAAAGGGGAAAAAGTCTTTCTTCCAATTTAATTAGATGATGTTCCTCTCAGAAAAATTATACCATAATACTTATGTAATACGCATTTTTAAATTATGATATTTTTAATACGTATCTTTTATTCGCTTTGTAATCTTTAAATCCAGTGGTTGATCTTTGGGTACGTATTAGCTAGCAGTTAGCTTGTTTTTTAGATCCTGTAGTACTTGTCCATATTTGTGTTTGTTGCTTTTAACGAAAGAGAAAGTGCGAGAAAATACAGAGACTAGATGAAATGAATAAAAAAAAAAAATAAAACTTCTATTTTTTAAGGGTTTTTTTTTTTTTTGAACTTGATGATGAGAGATATAAATTATTCATTTTTATAATAGAATTGGATGTTAAATTATTACTCGATATCAATTACTACAAGATGATATCCGCAATCATTTTTTTTTAGTTGATGAAAGAAGTGTGAACGGACATATTTTTGTCATTGTATGGGTTGACTTGTCTTCAATTCCCCTTTACATGTGGGAAAGCCGACGGATATGTTTTTTTTATTTTAATTTATTATCTTTTTCAGAGCTGGACATGAGTGACTGATCATGTTTCTTTCTATAGAAAATACATGACTCGGTTTGTTCTTGTTTTTAACTTGCAAATTAAAATTCCAATTTTCCATGAAAAAAAAAAAATATTGTACCTTTAAGTTTTCCAACACAAAGAATAAATGCACGGAAATTCATTTAACGTCGTTGCGCTTCATCTTAACATTTTTGTATGGCCCATATTCATAAGTACTATATATAACACTTTGTTTTTTTAGCAAAAAATACATACATACATACATACATACATATGTATATATATATATATATATATACCTATAACGCCGTGCATGCATGCAAAATATCGGCTTAATTACTTTTTTTAGATAATATCATTGGCGTGAAAAGTCAAAAGAAGGACCATATCAACATCCTAATTCATAAAGCGCTTTGGTGATTGAAATGCACTACAGATCACATGTGTCAAACTAATGATCACGACTGCTTTTTGTCGGCCTGTGATTTTAGTAATTTTTCACTTGAATTCTAATTGGACTGCCTAACCAATCTGAGTAACTATCATAAATTTTCAGCCTCTGGATTTCAGCTCAGTACCGCGTAACTTATTGTAACGGAAAAAAAAAAAAAAAGATTAATTATTAGCTTACTCATTTCAAAATAGTATAATATAAATAAATGTGACATCTAAATTTCTATGAATTCATCATTTTGCTCCTTGACTCACTACTCAATTTCCATTGTTTTAGATTATCATTTTTATGTTTTTAGAAATACTCTTATTTTCTCAACTTATAGATTATTATCTTGTATTTAAAAAAAGAAAGAAAGAAAATTCTGTTGTGTGTTATATTTCTCCCTTTATTATCGCCTAAGTTAAGAAGAAAATAGATCATTAATATTTAAATTTGAAAGAAAAACATCTTGAATGTCACAATAAATGACTTTTTTTTTTTTAAGGTATGAGATTTTAAGTTTCTCATTTTGTTAAAGAGAAATAAAGCTCACACAAGTTTTCTTGTTGTGTAGTATTAATTAGTTTCTTTTTGTTCCCCAAGATCTGTTTCTTTCTGATTGTTTGTGTGGCCTTGGTGCTCTATATATTTTTATAATCCGTTGATCGGATGTTTCCATGACTGTAGAGGATTTGTTTGATATGTGTTTGCTCGATGTTTTGTGTACTTTTTCTGGTGTCCTCTATTTATAAAGTATGGTACATGTTATTAATTTCTCCTTGTGTGTCATTCGAATTTACTGATAGAACATCGATATCGATTTTGTTTGTTTTTTTTTTTTTCTTTTTTCTTTTTTTAATAGGAGGTGTGTGAATTGTTGATTGTATTACCTAATATATTTTAGAATTTAATTTAATTTTCAATAAATATAATATTTAGTATCACTGAAATAAATTTAGGAATCCATAGATGGGGGAAAAAATAGTCAGTGAAAGATCTCAACATATTGACTATCTTTAATTTGATGTTTAATAATTAGAAAATACGTTGGAAAAATTTACTTTCTTCAATCTCATTAAACTATCGCTCAGTTCGAGCTTATGAGATATTAATTGGGATATTGCACAGAGAAATACATAATATTGTATCTAGGGATAGTTATAAATCGATTCACAGTAGTACTATACTTTCATTCAAAGCGTACATGTTGCCAATTGGTATTATTTATTTAATCGATTTACTTTAATTTTTGCTATTTTGATAAGATAAGTCACTTGATCGTTCTAGAATATTGCAATTCAGGCTTTTATATGGAGGGGATATAGCCTCTTTTTAATTCAAATAATATTAGGTTGTTTTATATGCAATTTTTTTTTTTTGGAAGAATGTCATAAATTCCTCTTGAACTTGTCACTATTATCAAATGCCCCCTAAATTAAGATATGTATCTATATTGTGCCCTATGAACTTTAATATGCATGTCAAGTTACTCGCTCAGTTAGTTGCCGTTATTTTTTCATTTATATGTTTGCTCAAACTTATATTGAGAATAAGTATTGTAAACTTACTCTGATACCCATTTGTAGTTATATTTTTTTATTTTAAAAAACAATTAGTTTGCATATTTTGATATAGTATTATCAATCGTAATTTAACTTGAAATTGTACTATTAGGACAATAAAATAATGAACATAGGTTGTGTAGTTATTTTTGTTTAAGAAAATCAAAATGAATGCAAATTTGAATTAAAATAAGCAAAATGAAAAAATGGGTAAAAAAAAATATACAGTTTTGTTTAGGTAGAAAAAATAAATTTTTTACCTATTCTAAAAATTTAGGTTATTATACTATGTTAGATAAGTAAAATAAAATAGATAGTGTAGTTTGACACAAATACTAAAGATCAAGGAGTATTTTGACATAAATACAAAGTTCAGGGGGCATTTTGATATTAAAGATAATGGAAAAACTAACAATAACTAATTGAAAGATAACTTGACACACATGTTAAAATTCATGAGTCATAATAGGTACATTTCATAATTCAGGGGGCACATTGATACTAGTCACAAAATTCAGGAAAATTTATGACATTTTTCCTTTAAAAAAAATATTTTTCTTGGCACCTATATGTAAAATTTTCTTGTACACCTTTTTTTAGCAAATTAATCAAAATAATTAAAAAAAAAAAAAAAGAGAGGAGGTAATCTGATACCAGCAAAGCTAGTAAAAGGCGTACGATTGTGTTGCCACTTACAGAATTTGTTCACTTGTTTTATCATATGTAAATAAGAGATATACAAAATCTTTTCCTGGCATTTAAAGAGATATATATATATATATATAACTATTGTCTCAAGGAACATCATTAGGACAGGATCAAAGAAAAATGAAAGCTATATAAATATTTATTGCGAATATATATATATATATATATATGAATATATAGATGTGTCCATTTCAAAATATATATGTGTGTATAAATTGCCAATGGGTAAGATTCCTAAAATTGTTAACCTGTTATAAATTAGAAGTTGACGAATAATACCCATGACAGCTAGTGTTGGGGCTCATTTGTTTTCAAGTACGTACAAACTCCAACATAACAGTACTATAGGTGTTTTGATTTGCATATGTATTCTATGTTGTGTATATATCGATATATATATAGATTAGAAAGCATAATCTTATTGTGTATATCTATGTATATGTATGTTACTTAGCAAAAAAAAAAAAAAATTATACGATAGTTTACGCAATATTAGTGATGAAATGAATGACAAACCACTTTGTATTAAAAGCCTTACAGTTGGTAGATACAGCAAAAAGACACGATTCGGCGCCTGTTTTGTATTAAAAAGGCTTGAAGCCGTTTTGAGCCGGAATTTGTCCACCATTTTGCTTGTCAAATCAAGTACATTATCTGTTTGCTTGCTGTTGTTTTAATTACATATATATTTTTGTAGTACCGATTCCGCTCCAAGTGAATTCAAAATGGGATTTGTGGTAGATGCATTTTTTTATAGGTTTTTATTTAATAAATGTCCCTAAAGTACCGTTAAATAAATAAAATAACCCTTCTTTGAAAAATGTCAAAATTCCGTCTTTCTTTTCCCATCTCATTTAAGGTAAGACCTAAGGAATTAACGGGTTAATAGAGAAAATGATCATTCTTATTACTAATAGGTCAATATCAATATGTATTTTTACTGGTTAATCACTAATTAACTATCATCAGTCAATGATTGATTGGTAAGTCAATCAATATTTTGATAGCCGCTAATCTTTTTTTTTAAATAAAAAGATTCAGCATTTTTTTTATTTTTAAAATAAGTGTTTAAAAACTACATATCTATCTAATTTTCTCCCGTCAAAATTTAGTACCCTACAACATGGTCATTGATGTAGATGCCAATTATAACTACGTGAGTTAGGAAAGTTATAACAAAAGAGTTTGATTAATATCGGTTTATTCAATTCAATGATATATTGATTGTCATGTAATTAATATTCTACCTGTAATTATACATACAAATACACATATATAAAATCAATCCATATAACCTTTAATAGCAAACATGCATGTTTGAATTTTCTGGTAGATATCAAACTCCATTTTTAGTGAGGGGTAATTATATAAGCACAGAAATGATATTTAAACCAACAGACAAGCCCAAAGATAATGCAAAAAGTCATAGTGCTGAAGTGATGATAAAAAAAAAAAGAAAAAGGGTCTAGTTGTATATAGAAAGGGAAAGTTATGAAAATTAATACAAAAGTTAAGTGAGCGTTGAGTGACGTGAAGAGTGAAGACCCCCCTCTCTCTCTCTCTTCATTTTCCCTCTCCCAATTTCATTAACTCATCTCATCTGCCTCCTTCATTATTGCCCCGGTCCCGTTGCCTTTATAACCCACCCTCCTCTCTTTCCCACCTAAATAAAGCAAACCCATTTCTCCAAATCTCCCCCTCATATTCTCACTTCATTTCTTTTCCTCTTCATTTTCTTCTCATCATTCTTCCAAACCCAAAAAAAGAAAGAAAAAAAAAAAATGCCTCCAATCTTGCCAGACTTTTCAAACTCGGTGAAGCTCAAGTATGTGAAGCTAGGGTACCAATACTTGGTGAATCACATCCTAACCCTGACCCTGATCCCGATTATGGCCGGCATTCTCATGGAGATCCTCCGGTTAGGCCCCGATGAGATCCTCACCCTTTGGAGGTCTCTCCACTTCGACCTCGTACAGATCCTTTGCTCCGCCTTCCTCATCATCTTTGTCGCCACCGTGTACTTCATGTCGAAGCCCCGGACGGTGTTCCTCGTCGACTACGCCTGCTACAAGCCCCCCGTTACCTGCCGCGTCCCTTTCTCTACTTTCATGGAACATTCTAGACTCATCCTCAAGAACAACCCGAAGAGCGTCGAGTTCCAGATGAGAATCCTCGAACGCTCGGGCCTCGGCGAAGAGACTTGTCTCCCCCCCGTCATCCACTACATTCCTCCGACGCCCACCATGGAGTCCGCCAGAGGCGAGGCCGAGCTTGTCATCTTCTCCGCCATGGATTCTCTCCTCCAGAAAACCGGTCTCAAACCGAAAGACATCGATATTTTGATCGTTAATTGTAGTCTCTTCTCTCCGACTCCGTCTCTATCCGCCATGGTGATAAACAAATACAAATTAAGAAGCAACATAAAGAGCTTCAACCTCTCCGGTATGGGCTGCAGCGCCGGCGTGATCTCGATCGACTTAGCTCGCGACCTTCTTCAAGTCCACCCCAACTCTAACGCTGTCGTGATAAGTACCGAGATCATCACCCCTAACTACTACCAAGGCAACGAGCGAGCCATGCTCCTCCCGAACTGCCTCTTCCGGATGGGCGGCGCCGCCATCCTCCTCTCCAACCGCCGCTCCGAAAGGCGGCGCGCCAAGTACCGACTCGTTCACGTCGTCCGCACACACAAAGGCGCCGACGACAAGGCCTACCGCTGCGTCTTCGAAGAGGAGGACAAGGAGGGAAAGGTTGGGATCTCGCTTTCGAAAGACCTCATGGCAATCGCCGGAGAAGCGCTGAAGTCGAACATCACCACAATCGGTCCGCTGGTCCTTCCCGCATCGGAGCAGATCCTCTTTCTCCTCACCCTCATCGGGAGGAAAATCTTCAACCCCAAATGGAAGCCGTACATCCCGGACTTCAAGCAGGCGTTCGAGCATTTCTGCATCCACGCCGGCGGGAGGGCGGTGATCGACGAGCTGCAGAAGAACCTGCAGCTCTCGGCCGAGCACTGCGAGGCGTCGAGGATGACGCTGCACCGGTTCGGCAATACGTCGTCGTCTTCGCTGTGGTACGAGATGGGGTACATAGAGGCCAAGGGAAGGATGAGGAAAGGTGATCGGATTTGGCAGATCGCGTTCGGGAGTGGCTTTAAATGCAACAGTGCTGTGTGGAAATGCAACCGTACGATCAAGACTCCAGTCGATGGGCCGTGGGCTGATTGCATTGACCGGTATCCGGTCCATATCCCGGAGGTTGTCAAGCTCTAGGCCCAATTTGAAAGAAGGGAAGGAGCTAATTGAGGTTGATTAGCTTATCAAAGATCTGGATTGATTGACCTTGATTAAAAAATATATAAATATATAATAAAGAAATTTAATTAATCATCTTCGTCGTCGTCTTTGTCGTCGTCATGAGCATCATCAAGTCTGGCTTTTGTATTTACTCCTCGTGATCACTTCTCTTCGTGTTGTTCCACGGTGTTTTTTTTTTTTTTTTTTTTTTTTTTTTTTTTTTTAAAGAACTTTGTTGGTCTATGATGAACTTTGGATACATACGCAAAAAGATGCACTTTTAATGTATTGATGATAGTGATATTGTTTTTCATCCATGTAAGAAAAAAATACATGATGGACTACTTGTTTATATTGTCGTCGCCATTCTGGAAACCTAAAATGGTTATAATAACGTGCTTGTTTTGTGAATAGTAATATGCGGGTACTAAATATGGATGGTTAATATGTATACGCGTTATCTTTGAAAGCTTGACTAAAAAATTTGGCTGCAATTTGCATGAAGAGTTAGGTTTCATTCATATGTGGGGAAGTTATCCGCACAAAAACAAATTTTGGTCAAGTTTGCAAGCAAGGCATTTAGAAATTGCCACACATTTGTGTGTGGGAAGACTTCTGAGGTTAGTTGGTTTGAGAGATGGTTTAATTGCCAACTTCTTTCCATTTTTGTCCTGTAGTTCTGGTTTTTATCTCATTTTTGTTTTTGTCCTTTTTGTCTTTTGGTCTTTGAGTTTACCTTGCAATTGTTGCTATTTGTTAGGATCCATTTCAGTTCCCTTCAATTTTTATTTATTTTATCATTCTTATCTTATACTTTCCAATTTAAAATCTGTCATTTTACTTCCTTTTTTTTTTTGTTTAAGATAAATAGACAATTTTTAAACACTTATTTAAATAAATGTCCAAATATTTTTATTTAGCAAAATGGTTGTTAATAAGTGATTGACCATAGCCAATTAGTGAAAGCCAATTAGTGAAAAATAGAACATATTAATATTGGTCAATCATTGATTAAGCATGATCAATCATTGATTGACTAAATTGACAATTTAAAAAAAATCATTTTCCTAATTTTAAAAAATTTCGGTCATTTATTAAAAAACTTCTTAGAAAAAATTTATCCACAAATTTTGTTTTCAAATTTGTATTAAACGCAAATAGAGAAGAGCTACTTTATTGTATTTAATTCCCTCCTGTTATATCTATCTCCAATAGATCTACAAACATAGATCAAAAAGGAGGAAAAAACTACTTTAACGCACTTAACCCAACCTTTTTTTTTTTTCGCCTTAACTAAAATCTAAAATATTGTCTAAGCAAAAATCAATTCAATAGACAAAACCGAATTTTTAAAGTTTGGTGGGCAAAATGAAAATAACCTAAAATTTAGGTAACATCTAAAAATAATCTTATTACAGGGATAATAAACAAATTACAAATAATATTTAACATTATTTTATTAGTATTATTTTTTCTTTTTACCTTTTTTGGGTGTACTAATTAACTTAGGAGTATATATAATTATTGTTGGGATTGGTTTCATTCCTATACAAGATCTGCCTACGTGGCGTAAATGGACACTAAGAATGCAATTAAAAATACCTTCTAGCTAATTAATGCTACCGCAAGGAAATGTCGTCGAACATAAAAATCAGAAACTTGGATCTTGCTACAAACGGAGAAAAATTGTAGCTCAACATTTCTACCATTATGAACCGTACATTTTCTATTATTTTGGTCTTTCTATCATGTCATTCTTTAATTATATATCCTAAGTTTTTGTTTTTATTTTTATTTTTTGGAAGTCTCTGCTCTATATGAAAGTTTACTCAATTGAGTAAAACTATGTCCTTGTTACGTATGGCCACTCTGCACTAATTACGTCCATTATCGGGTTGTATACAGTTTGAAATTCTAATTAATGTAACTCCTTATATTAATGGTCAGTAGACCCCATTGAAACTGAGGTTTACCAGCATTGGAGGTGCAATATACAAAGTTTGAAAAGTTGAATAAATTGGCACAACTACTCCTGAATTTGATACAAAGACTAGCTATATTTAGTCCATCAGTTTTGGAAGGACCCCTTTAATTTAATTATGTGTCATGATCACTTATTATATTTTAATATCTTATTGTCCAAAAAATGTGTTATATACAGGTCATACAATTACTATATGTGGACAAATGAGTTTTCGTAAGTAATCTTTTCTCCTCTCGGCATGGGTCATCTCGAGTCAAGATTTATTATTCTAAATTTTCTATCTTATTAATTATCCATTCAATAGTATTATACCATTATTATCTGAATTTAAAAATTTAGCCAAATAAAATAAACTAAATATTAAAAATTTTTAAATAAATTAGTGAAATATTGTCAAAACACTATTAAAAAAGTAACAATAAAATAGCAAAATAAAACAATAGATCTGAACTCATTATCTCATCCTAGCGGTGAAGGCTTTCTATTCTCCATCCGTATGTATATATTTTTCACAAAGATATACGGTCGTGGTCCAAAAGTTATATATTTATATATGATCGTGGTTCAAAGACCGTTCTATGCAATTACCTAATCAAACAAGCAAAAAATTCACATATTTATGGTCTTGCTTGGCTATGTCTTTAACTTTGACTTGCTTTTTGTTTGCCATGCAGAAATTTTTATTAGGACTTATTAGCCCATCTCTTCTGCAGGACTACAGTCTCTAGGGTAAATTTATTGGTCACAACGTCTACGATAATACATAGTCCTTCTAAGAGATGTCAACCGCCAAATATTTAAATATATTTTGCAGGCTAGCTGCTTTATGAAGATCAGCTTTTATTCCCCTCAAAACAAAAATTGTGTTTTTCTTCATTTAAATATAAGAATTGTGATCTGATCAAAATTTAGTCTAATTATAATAAATCATTATAGTTGCAGTAATAATCATAACTTTAAATTTAATCACTGTTTTATTTTAATAAATTAATGAAAAGAGAGAGATCGTGGCTATTCCATCCTCATTGTCTAATGATGGCCAAAAATGGACTCGATACCATGCGTGGAAGCACAAGGTGATTCGACTCCTACTCCGTCTGGTAAGCATGTAAAATAAGAGAAAAGCTAATAGGTCAAGGGGACACCTATGGGTTGTCTGCACAGATTTTTCTATGTTTAAATGACTATTTTTTCTAGGAAAAAAAAAAAAGGAAGGAGAGATCATGGTGTCATCCTATCTTATTATCATCGTTTGTAAGAGAAATCTCAGGATCTATCAATAAAACAGATCATACGACGTAAATCTACTCGGAAAAGAGGTTCAATTTCACTGACAATACCATAAGCCAATGCCACACAGCTCATTAATTAACCGGGCATGAATTTTGATTGGAGGGTATCAAGTATCAAATCTGAATGCTATATTTATTGAGAGAATCGCATGAATAAACAAATTTTTACTATTATACTATCCTTTTTCTACCATCTTATTGATGGTGAATTTGACCACTAATTAAACGGGTACTTGCACATAATATGTAGACGATAGTACATGTAAAGTGTGTACCTATACATATATATTTATATTTATATTTATATTCATGTTTGGTATGACAAGTAATCTATATCTATTAATGCAAATATTTTACTAATGCCAATTTAATGGGACTTTCCCAACATGTGGGCAGTATAAATGGTGTTACTATTACGTATAACGTATAGGTTACTAATTGTATTTGTAAAAAGTCAGATAGACATTATTCAACGATCATCAGATTGACCATATCTATATCTATATAAATAGAAATCCATTGACCATATCTATATAAATAGAAATCCATTCACCATATCTATATTTATATAAATAAAAATCCACTTAAGACGGTCTCAATTATTGTGCTCTTTAATATATGTAAATGGGCAAATATACATCCGATTAATTTTGTGCACTATTGGAACATGTGGCCAGCTATCTCTCGAAAAGGATATATCATCTGTACCTGAATATAATGGCTTCTTATTTTGAAACCCAACCAGAAGTTATTTTTATATATTTTATCCTTAGGAAAAACACAAATAGAACATGACGTAGTAAAGTGGCGAATGTGATGGATAGAAATACCGATGGTCAAGAAATCATAATATAATATTTATAGCTTCCTTCAGATGAAAATGAGAAAATATATCTGTCGCATACTCCAGTGCCAAAAATTTTTGAAAAAAGAAAGAATACCAAAATAAATAAATAAATAAATAAATAAAGTCAGCTTTCGGTGATTTGATACACACATAGATATAAGTCAGCTTGCAGTGATTTGATACACACACACTCACACGTATATATAGGCGTGCAAGGATGAATAATATCTTGAAAATGGCTATTTTTCAATAGTAAGATGTTGGTAAGAATATCTTCAATACAATGCTGAATTATTATGTTAATGATAAATTTTGATATTTATATAAAACAAATGTTCTTTAACAGAGTGTTATCTTTGATATCAAATTTGTTGTTTGCTTACTTTCGAAACAAATTTTTTCACAAGGTAAAACCAATATTAAATTTAACATTTGATTTTTATTGATTTGTTACCTTGATTTTTTTAATCAATGAGTATAATATCTCCATTTTTAACTCATTTCAATGTTAAAAATTCGTTTTTATAAGTTCCAAGACATATTATAATAATGACAAAAAGTAAAAATAATATTATCTGTTAGAATTTAAAGTAAGATGATATTAATCTTCACACTTTTTTTATACTAAACATAACATAATAATATAAACAAATGTATTAGAGATGGTCTACCTGACATAATTCGTTATTAAAATAGAGATCATGTGCTATATATAAAGCTTTCCAAGCAATTTACACAAAAAAAAAAAAAAAAAAGCTTTCCAAGCTCTTCCTCAAGACCATCTAATTATGATATGAATTGTGTTGCTTCGTGCTAATTAAGAAGACTATTTATTATGCCAGTGCTAGTACCGTTGGCAGCTTCCGAGACCATGTGGGAAGACAAAATACTGTCATTTCAATTAGCATGAACTAATTATTTTCGTGTTTTGCCTACTGAATTTTAAGAGAATTGACAGGGTTGTTTTGACTTTATAATTATTTTGACAAAATAACTAATCTCTGAAGAAGAAAATGTTGCATAGTACCGTCTTGAGTCGGATAATATTTTATGTTAGATTTGGATATAATGTGTTGTGTTGTGTTATCATGCAAAGTTTGAGTTTTTTCCTTCAAACAAGTTTACATGACGTTTATAATGGCATTTCATGTTCAAATTTTAATTGCCATCATCAAAATGAGGATGCTTATTACTTTTTTTTTTTTTGGTAAATTATGAGGTAATGCTTTGTCAATTTTTTTTTTGAACAAATGTTTTGTCAAAATTAAAGTAAAGCAAAAACTGCCAAGCGCTAATTAAAAGAAATATGAGGCTTGAGCACAAACTCAATACCATAACTAATAACTAATTTTTGGGGATGACATTTTTATTTCCTATGGGTTTGTTATGACAGGGATAGGGAAATGTTTATATGATTTGAAGATGGATGGAAACAAGCTTCTCCCCGAATCTGAGTCCGAGCGGGGACGAGGGGAAACATTCCCTGTCTTATTCCTATTTTGATATACATTGTTAAGAAGAGTTGTATGTTTGATTTTTATTAACATGTGTTTTAATATTAATCCCCATCCTTAATATTGTTCTCTATATATTTTGTTGGAATTTCATTTCTTTTATGTGATCATTGAATTTAAATTGAACCATGATCAAATTCAACTTTTTTTTTTTTGTTT
>JAFMPE010107428.1:0-27588 GCA_024759925.1 Ficus religiosa | reverse complement strand
TACAAAAGAGGAGAGAAAAATGAGTTTTTGGAACTGTTTTCATTGTGATGATGTATTCTTTGTCTATGTATTAATCTGGATGATCTGAGGTTTTACACTCTTTTATAGCTGAGACACTGCAGAAGGAGCGAGCTACCGTCACAAATTCGAAATGGAAACTATTCAAACCTCCCTTTCGGCTGTTTCTGTATTCTGTCATTGTCTTATTCTTCGTTACTTGATTTAAAACAAGTTTATACGTTTCATTAATAGTAATACCACCTAATTAACGCAATTGACTAAAACTCAGAAGGACAAACCAAGTTTTTGTGGACCAACTGATGTTATATCTGCATACCATTGATTTGGATTCACGAAGCTGAAGACTAATTCAATTCAGAACTCGTCAACATGGAAAATTCTAACAAAATAATTTTCCATGCTCGTACGAGAAGGATTTAATTAGCGGGACAGTGAATGTGATAGATAAAGCCCATGTCTTGTTTTCCTTCACGTGCTTCAGAGTCTACAAACAATTAAATGAGGGGGTCCCAAACTGTTGGAAAAGGAATCTTATCCGAAGCTTTCTTCCTCCTGATTTATGAGTTTGTGGTTAAGGTTGGTCATTGCTATCCTTACTCAAATTCTCAAGTCTCTACTGATAGTGAACAGTACTAGTTTGATGCCACCTGTCTGTTACATTATTAAGCGTATGGGACCCTTTTCCAACCGATCTTTGTTTTCATTGCGGAAAAACACGGTATAAAGTTTTTTAAACAGTGTCCCCAAAAAAATTTTCAGCCGGTAATCCAAACGGCCACCAAATATTCTCTACTCACTAATAGATACGGTCCATGGTTCATTTCTTAGAAACGATAAAATAATTTGGTTTGAATATTCTTCGGAATATCCTTGTGATAATAAAGCCTCACATTCATTAGTCTTTTGATCAAAACTTTGCAAAGTGTTATCTATCATCATTTATTGTTCATAAATTTAACTAGCTATTGACATTGTCTTCATGGCTGGGTAACTTTCATTACGGCCAAACAATTTAAGGCCGGTTGTGCTCATCTTGACTCCAGTTTTCAAGTCTTTACTCACAGTGATAAGTATTTGAGTGGAACTTGTCTGTCATCGTTAACGAGCGTATGGGACACTTTTTCGATTGATATTTGTTTCCTTGCAACAAAATATCATTTCCAAGTCTTAGACTTTTAGTATATTAAGTATTCTATACTCTGTAGAATACATGGTCCACGAATCTCTTCTTAGGGATGGCTCTTCTTGTGATTTGGTATGAATGTTCTTCAGAAAATCCGAGTTCGAAAGTTACGTGTTAGGAAACTTATGATAACATGCCATTATCCGTCTTAGGATGAATCTTATTTTGTAAACATTTTTTTTTCCCCTAATGTGGGATGAATCTTAATCAGATATCAAAGCTTCACCACAAGAGTCCTTGGTAAAAATTTTGCAACTGTTATCGATTATGCCTTCTTGCTCATAGATTTACATGCACATACTATACATGAATATTTATCCTAGTCCTAGTCTGAATCGGGCGTGTCAATCATGAATCTTGAAAACAATAAAACAGTTTTAGATAAGAAAAAACGCGGCTCAAAATAGAGTTCAAAATCAGGCACTGCTGAGTAGGTTACCAAAAATAAAAAGAACATTTTTTTAACAGTCCACTTACTTTAATAACCGCAAACCATATACAATTCTACATTTTTTTTCAAGTTCCAAAACATTGTTTAGATACTGTTACGAAACATGTTTTCAAATGTAGTTTCAATTTTCAGTCAATAATTTCCAACAGTTTATAACAGGAAACTAACACTAACCAAACGTGCTTTAAAATTATACCAACTTATTGAAATTGTCAACGATAACTTAAAAATATAATATAATAGGACTACAATTTAAAACAAAGAAAGAAACCTGTACCTTTTCTAATGATTTCATATGTGTCATAAGCAAGCCTTGCATCCGTTTCCGTTGAAACTCGGCCAGATACTAATTTTGACAAATCACCACCAACATTCACTAGGCTCTACACCTCCAAACAAAAATGTGTGTGAACCAAGTTATCCATTCCAACAATTCATCTGCTTTTCCAACAACTAAGATTGTAATCAAACCAACCTTGTTTGAGAAAAATCACAACTTCAACTCATAGTTTTCCAACTTAAACCACTCCAAATCTGCCAAAAAAAAAAAAAAAAAATTGGTAAGCGGAATATTATCAGCTTCCATGAGATGATAGTTACTATCAAATATCAGCCTCCAATGCTTGGAACCTAATTATCACAGCCCATATTGAGCCATTGTTCACCTACCTTTGCTGATGTTTTAGCTGACAGAGAAAAAGTCCTTGCCGTCAAGGACAAAAACCCATGTTATAAGTCCACACCAACAGAAAACAACTAATATGTCGCGATAACTTGTATAGATAAATATCTAGAAATCAAATTTCAAGTTTCATCTTGCTGAGTTAATGGCTGATATTGTTGAATATGCCATATATTGTTGAAGTCTGATAGTTGAATGGAGCATCAAACTGAAAACAGAAACATGTAATGAAAAAATTGTGCTTCTCAAATCAGTTCCTAGAATGTATGCAAGCAATATACATAACGGCAGAAGAATTCAGGGAATAAATCAATTTTACAACCTATCCTAAATGCAATAGCTAAAACAGGATAAAAAAAAAAAAAAAAAAATCTAAAACTTCAAAAGATTTTCAATCTTCTGAAAAAGTTCATGGATTTCAAGAATTAAAGACCGAAAATAGTGTTTACACACTCAACATAGAGCTCATATGCTAATGCATAAGAGCCTCAAAAGTTTTGAACACATAGAAATACATGCTCAACTTGCTTCCAAGAGTGTGAGAATGCGAAACATGCTCAAAAAGTTCAGCACACACAATGAACAATCTAGAAACTAGAACCACTTCATTTCAAGATGAACATGAAATGTTTCCGGACGAATTTAAACCATTGTCTAAATTCCTCTTTTAAGGAAAAAAAATGTACGACAAGAAGCTAATTGTGTGCAAGCTTTTTTTCCCTCATTATTTTTGCTTGCATTTACTTCTTTCACTTCCTTGTACACTTTTTTTTTTTTTTTTTTTTAAATTATCTTTTATACCTGCAACTCTGTTTCCATAGCTTTGGCAATTTTTTTCTCATCCTTTCTTTTGCATTTTTTTATTTGCATAGTATTTTTTCCACACTTTCAGAAACTTAGCGGCGGCTCTCACACTGTTATGGAGGTAGCCCTTTTCCTCAACACATACCGAGGACGGCTTTCAGACATAACTCATCACAACATCACAGATTGAATCCTGAAACTATAAAATTATCACAGGTTTGTCAATTTAAAAAAAAAAAAAAAAAAAACTCAAATGAAGTATGATGTCCTTAATCTGTTTTGATCAGGTCTTCAAAATTTTCTTTCTCGAAACGATATTATTTTCTCCGAAGTAAAATTTCCAAATGCCTCATTCATTCCAAATCACTTTGCAAAGGAATCAGAGAAGAGTCACAGTTCAAGGAAAACGATCAAAAATACTACCCTCACTCTCAAATGCTCGTTTGTCTCACACTTGCCCCATTATATTTGAGAAATATATCGATTTGTGACAAGAATAATAGCAAAAAAGGATTGAAACATCACCATTCACCAAGACAGATTTCATCACAAATTTCCCCAAACTTTACACCTTGAATCTCGAAACAATTTTGTGAGTAGTGTCAAACTGGCAATAAGAAAAGAAATCCCAAAACTTTGGGGGCAAAAAAAAAATTTCGATAGAATTAAAAATTTGAACCAATTAAAAACAAAACATTCTTTTTTTTTTTTTTTTTGACTTGTAGAGAGGGAAAGGAAAGATGGAGAGATTACCTTCGTTCAGCAGAGACAGGACAGAGAGACACTTTTTTTTTTTTTTTTGGGGTGGGGGGAGGGGAAGAGGGAGAACTTTTTGGGTCGTCCTTTCGTACTTTTTCTTGCCTCGCCTTTTTGTGAGGAGAGGGGTTTAGATTGGCGCTCAAAGCCGTCTACTAGAGCTAAACAACGACAGTAACCTTCCAAAAAAATATATAAAAACATTAAAAACGACAAAGCCAACAAAACGACATTAACAACACATACGACAACAAACTAAAAAACGACGTTACATGGAAAAACGACAACTAATGAAAGATGACAACAGCATCAGAATATATTATCCTCGTAGTTTGACACCGACTTTGTGTGTGTGTGCGCGCGCGCGCGCGTGCGTGCGTGTGTAAATATTGAAATTTATATTCACAGCTTCTAGAACTGATATTTTGATCATAATTCTCTCTCTCTGTTTTTTTTTTTTTTAATAAGAATATGATACGTTGGAAAGCTTATGAAAAGTTCTATAATTTTTTCTAAATTATAAAAATAATTTCGGACATTTAAAGGTTCATAATTGAGTTGGAAATTAACGTAATGTAAAATAGGTCTTTTATTAAAAAAAAAAGATTAAGGACAACTCATAATTTTCCTTATATACTTAATTACATACGTTATAACATAAAACACATCATATCAAGATCATATCATTATTCATCGAATCATCATATTAAAACAAAATATTATGTAAAACTTTTTATTAAATGACATGAACTTGTTCTTGCACATCAAGTCCTCATCGTATTCACTTGTGAAAAATAACTCAACTAACATCACAAATAACTAGATATATTTTCGTCACATCGTCCATGTTAATTTCTAATGTCTGGTTAGTAATTTATAGTTAATTAAAAGTTGGGGAGTTACTTGCTAGGACATTAGACTTTGTGCGCTAAACGCCAAACGACATCCTGAAATAAACGACAACAAACTATTTATTTTTCATATTGAATAGAACCTGAATGGTGAAAGTACAAGGCGTTTTCCCACTTAAACAACACCACTTTTTTTTTTTTTTTTTTGGGGGGGGGGGGGGACCTCCAAGCTTTAAAAACTAGTGACGTGGCTGAAAAAATAATGAAAGACTTTTTTTTTTTTTTTTAAATAATTTTATCTGAACATATAAAGCTACGGGAAGCTTTGAATGACACCAGTACATGTCATCTTTTAGCTTAAAACAAAGGCAAAACATGATGTTCTTGAAGGAACATCATATTTTTTCGTTATATTTCACTAAAAAAGGGTGAAAGAAAAAAAAAAAAAAAAAAAAAAAAAACAAAGAAACCCAGAAATGGGTTGAAGAATCTTATTGCTGAGTTGAGGGAATATTATTACCTGGGGCCATGTATTCATATGACCCAGCAATATTTGTCCAGTTGGAGGAATCGGGATTCAACAATCTTGCTGGGCCAAAGTCTGACAATCTCGGAATTGACTCCGCTCCGAGAAGTACATTGTTGATAGACACGTCGCGGTGCACTATTGGTGGAGAGCAGTCATGGTGCAAGTAGGAGAGTGCATGTGCTAGTCCTTGTACAATTCTCACCCTTGCGTCCCAGTCTATCAGACTATCTGCCCTGTTTCCAGAGTTAGCATATAATGCTTTTTCAAGACTGCCTCTCCTTGCCTATTCATACAGCGAGTACATACAGCCCTTCCTCGAACAGAATCTATAAAGTTCGATGATGTTACGATGTCGGACTTCTGTTAGAGTTCATATCTCACTCTGGAAGCTCGTACGGTTTACTTCTAGAATGTCAGTGGAGTCAGACATATGTACCAGAAGGCATAGCAGCCTGGTACGCAGTACCGAAACCTTCTTGGCCGATACAGTACTTGTCATCAGAGTCCTCTGTGGCCTCAATGATTTCCCTAAACTTGAACTTTGTTTCCTTTTCCCATATCAATGACTCGGGAATATTGTTATGGTTAGAACGCTCCCTTTCCTTATCCAGCACTTTGAATTTATGATACAGTATGAAAGTTACAACAACGACTGCTGTTAAGACTACTGGACCACAAACGAGACTAAGGATACGGATGAAAAACTTGTTGCTTTTCTTTGTGGAACTCTTGCATTGATCAAGTCCTGGGATGTTTCCACACAAACCGGAATTTCCAACAAAAGCACTTGCCGGCATGTTCTTGAAAATGATTTCGTTTGGTATCGGGCTCGTCAACTTGTTGTAAGAAATTAATAATCGCTAGAAACTAGACTCACCATGCTGGAAAGTGAAGGTGGAATTGTACCCGAGAGATGGTTGTGGGAGACATTAAGAATTTCTAGCCTTGCAAACTTGAAGAAGATTGAAGGGATTTCACCAGAGAGGAAATTGCTACTAAGATCCAACATATATTGTAGTGTGACCAAGTTGCCTGACTCCGATGGTATTTCACCTGATGGAAGATTATGGCTAAGGTTCAAGCTCGGTAGCCTTTGAAAATTTCCAAGCCATTCGGCTATATTCCCCATCAAATTGTTTGTCGACAAATCTAGGAATTCTAGGCCTGTTAGACTGGTGAGACTCTGAGGGATTTCCCCTGTCAAGTGGTTGTTACTAAGACTGAGCTTGAACAACAGGCTTAAATTTCACAGTTCAGTCGGAATTTCCCGATGTAAGTTGTTGGAGTCGAGGCTCAAACGGTGTAACTTTGTCAACTTTCCAAGCTCAGATGGAATCTTGCCAGAAATCCTGTTTCTCTCGACTTGCAAGCTAGTGAGATTTCTGCAGTCTCCCCACTCTTGTGGAACTTGTCCAATAAATTGGTTATCATTAAAGGCCACGAATTCAAGATATGGAGAAACACATCACACATTTTTTAGTGTTTCATTGTTGAAATGGTTCCCATCAAGCCGGACTTGAATGAATTCCAAACAGCTGCTCAAGCTCTCTTGCGGCAACTTTTCTGAAACGTTGGTGTGTTTATTACGGGGATGGCACTACATAAATCTTTTGGCACTTGTCCAGAGAATCTGTTGTTGGAGACAATAACACGGTTTAGTTTCAAGTTGTTTCTTCCAAAATCTTCCGGAATACTTCCTGAGAAATTGTTGGAGTACACCAAAAAACCTGTCAAGTTAGTGAGGCTAGAAATAGTATCCGGCAACTCTCCCTGTATTTGGTTAGAGTTGACATCAAAGAAAACCAAGGATTTCATATTTCCAGTCTCGGGTAGGATTGTTCCATTCAGCTTGTTTTGGAAAAGTTGCAAAGTCGCGAGCCCTTTCAAAAAATGAGATTGGTATAATAATAAATTACAAAAATAACATTATAATTTGGAATGAACTAAATTTCCTTACTTAAAACCGAATAATTGATTAATAAAATACATTATTTTTGAAAATATATGTCAAATCACAACGTTTTCCGAAAAAGAAACAAAAGAAAAAACAAAATCAAGTATGGGATATAAAGAGCAACATTTATTGGAGCATTTTTTGTGAGTATACAAAAAGGCTCAATATGTCAGTGAAATTATTGCGGATGTCATTCACTCACTTTGTCACCAGAAACGAAAAATTTTCCAAAAAATAAAAGAAGAAGTCAGGTTGTTTTCTTTTTTTAAGGTAAAAAAATGACATGACGTTCACTACATTAAAATAAAATTTTTAACTGAATCAACATGTAGATGTAGTCTTTTCTCTAAAAAAAAAAATGTCGATGAAAGATGTCAGATTAGGTGGCAAGATAATTTGTTACTTCCTATATCACTATATAAACATATAAATATATATTTACTTGGAGGATGAGAGAAATTTAAAATCTACATTTTTTTTAATGGAATTTGGTGTAAAATTATTGCTTGATAATGATTCACACATGTGCCGTGTACGTTTCTGTCCTTCAAATACATCAACATTTTAGATGATAAACAATATGTCGTTTTCGTAGAAGAAAAACCAAAAATCTCTTCCTTTACATCATTCATCTTGGCTTATTCATTAATATGTGGAAGGCAACTGGTTAAAAAAAAAAAAAACGACACCAAAGTTTTTGCTCAATATCACGACACGTCGTTTTTCCACTCAATGGTCAGCAAACTTCTTCTTCTTCGTGTATCAACAACATTCAGCAAACATATACTCTTGAACATTTCAAAGGAAAATAAAATTCTTGAACATGTTTTTGTGATTAAACAACATCAAACTTGAAATTACAAATAATATTTATCTCGTGCTTGACTAGTTAAAATGCAAAACCACAAGCAACTACTGGAGGATACACGGTTGAGAAAAACTCTCAAGAGAAATAAAATACAAAGAAACTTTCCAAATTCTAAAGGAAACCAAAACAAGTACTATTTTGATTGAGAAACCAGCCATTACTATTATCTTATCATCCTTTTTAATTAATCTCTTCATTCTGTTTCTGAAAGTGATGCAGGAGCATACTTGAATTTGGGATGCAGCCTATATGACTTGGGTCTCAAAGAAGTGCTTAAACCCGTCTGTTAGGTGCTCTTATGGATTCTTAAGAGACTCATCGAAGTAAGGACCCAAATAGATTGTGCTTGGAGTGGATTCCCGAGTCTGATAATTGATACTGTTTAAAGGAGTTGATTGCGGCTCTCTCATTAGTTGTAACTTTTTGGATGAATGATTGTGTCACTCCTACATTAGTTGGTATCAGAGCAGGAGGTTCCAAGCTTAAGTCCCTATGAGTGCACCATGGACGGGGCATTTTTCTACGGAGGGGAGAATGATACAGAAGCATACTTGAACTTGAGAGGCAGTTTATGTAACTTGGGCCTCGAGGAGTTTAATAATGGATGGTGTTTAAAAGAGTTGATTGCACCTCTTCCATTAATTGTAACTTAGGAGAAGAGTGGTTTGGGTCACTCTTACATCAAAAAGCCTGCAAGTTGGTTGATGGTTAGCGTCCGTAATGGCTTTGAGACAGAAGCGCCGGGGTCCCCGGCCGATAGTTGTTGCAACACAGAACGTGAACGCAGCGTCCAAGCTCAGAAGGAATTGTAGAGTTCACGAAATTTATGCGAAGATCAAGGAAAGAGAGAGACCTGAGGTTGCCGATGGAAGAAGGTATTTTCCCTTGGAAGGAGTTTTGATACATTTCTACAGTTTCAAGACTAGCTATGGAACCAATTTTATCAGGAATTTGACCAGCAAAGGAGTTAATTGCTACGAGGAGGTGTCTGAGGTTGGAAAAGCTTTGAAATATTTCTTGACAATGGTCCCTCAAATCAGTTATTAGTGAGATTGAGAATTTCAAGTTTGCCTAGATTGGTGAATACAGATTCTAGTATTGGGCCAGACAATGTGTTTTGTGAGAGGTGGAGGAACGTCAAGTTCCTGCACCTTAATATGAAACCCGGGAATCCTTCACTAAGGTAATTCAAATAAAGATCAAGGTAGGTCAACAAAGGCATGCTTGAAAACTTAGACCAATCAGAATTTTCCAAGTAGTTTGCTCCAAGTTCTAAGTACCATACCTTTTGCAGATTGCCCAGTTGATAAGGGATGCTATGCTGCAGATAGTTGTTGTGGAGATTCAGAAACTGAAGCTCTGTTAATTGGCTGATCTCCACGGGTATTCCTCCGTCAATATCGTTGTCGCTCAGGTCTAACAAAGTGAGCCTTGATAGGTTGCCGATTGCCGGTGGAATCGTCCCGAGTAGATTGTTGTTGTTGAGGTTGAAGGCAGTGATATTTTGGAACGGAGTGAAGTCAAATTGGTCTAACGTTCCCGTGAGGTTCAGATTGGTGAGGTTTATTTGAGAGATTTCTACGGTGGGGTTGTCACAGACAATGGAAGTCCAGTTGCAGAGACAGTTGACGTTGGTGAGAGACCATGAATTCAGAGTAGAAGGTGAAGAAGACAAGTTGTTCTTCCATTTGAGCAGAGCTTCCGCTTGTGTTCTTGGGGTTGAAGTGGTTCTAAATGGAAGAAACAGAAGCAAAATATTATGGAGGAGAAGAATAAGAAGATGCTTCTGCATGGTTTTCATGGGGTGAAAAGGAAATGAAGGTTTGTGTGTGTCTTATGTGGAGTCCCAACGTTTGGAGTTAATTTACTTTCATAAAATATAGCAGTTGGAGCTTTGGAGGAGTATGTTTTGCCCAGCGACTGGGGATTGACCAGTGAATTGAAAGTTGTTATGAAATAAGCAACGAAAATAGGCAACACACAGATTTAGATTTACATGAAAAACCTTAGACAAGAAAAGATTACGGGTAGAGAAGAAGAAATCTACTAAACTAAAAATTGATACAAGAAGAGCAGCTACCGTAAAATAGCATAATTAAAAACCTTAAAATTACAGTATATGTATCCAAATCCTAAAATCGGATCCAGGTAAAAATCGAGTCGGTTCGCTCTACCCTCGCTGGGCTACGGGTTCAGGCCAATCGGCCCAATCCCTCTGTTACGACCATAGAGCCCCAAAAAAGTCTTATAATTAAAGCTCCATAACAAATGTCGTACCGTGAGTTTTTTAGATTGAGCCAAAAGAGAATTCGGGTCACAAAATTCTAACAAAAGCTTTGACTAGTAGTATGTGTGAATATTCGTCCCCACTTTCACCAAATTCTATCTTCCACGAGTAGAGATGACTGATAACATCTTCCAAACTCTCAAATATTTGAATTCATAAACCTTAAGAGAACTAGAAATTTCCTTTAAAAAAAAAGTCGAAGCAAACCATTAAAAAGAGTGTCACAAAATTGACTCGATGAGTCCAGAAAAGAAACAAAGGAAAAAAAAAAAAAAAAAAACGTTTATTTTCATTACGGCGACTGTGCGGGACTCGAAGTTTGTCAAAATGATAATCTCAGAAATTGAAATTTGTTTAAATTTGCACCAAGCGACCCTTTGGTTGCGCTTTTAAGAAAATGGGTCATTAACTAGTGCTAAATAGTAAGACTTGAGAACTTTTGTCACCATAAGAAGCATCCCATCTTCACTTCTGCTGAGTAGTTTTAATGCATGCGCTCAAACGCATACTTATTACAAACTTCAGAGTTTAAACAAAATTTTCCTCTTTAATCCTATGCTTAGCAGCATCTTTGGTATGTATTATTCTTGTCATCAAATTTAATAATAAAAATCGCATTATTCACCATAAATTAGTTTTGTCTTCATATTATGTTCTGCAACGGAGTGGCACTGGATTCGGGGACGAAGTTACTTTTTCGGTTAGATTTTTGTCCTTTTTTTTTTTAAATCAATAAAAATTATAATTAAATTTTGAAAAGTCAACTAACTCCTATATAACAATTTTAATTCTAACCGGAAATTAACTCCAATATAACAATTTTAATTCTAACCGGTATCCAAACATATACTAAAAGTTTAAAATTTGCCCCACTTGATTATTTTTTTCATCTATTTTTTTCTCGTTAGTTTTGCGCCCGCCCTAAAATTTACAGATTGCAGAATTTATGAATATCTTTATCTACAGTTTTGATTATGCCGCAAGTTTGAACTTTTAAGTTATTATTAAAATTTAGAATCCCAAATCAACTAAATGTCGTGTGGCCACTGTTGTTTGAGTTCATAATTGTTGTACATGAAACTATGAAGAGGGAATTCAACTTATCATGGACTTGGTCCATTTGTAATAAGGACTTAAAAAAAAAATGATAAGAAAGAAAGAAAGAAAAAGAGTACAAAGATAGATAAAGGAAAAGAAAACTGGTGGCCAGCAATATTTTTGTTCCAAATTATGTTGGTTCAATCACTAGTCTGAAAAAAAGTTCATGGGCCGGGTCTGCCTTGATATTAAGAGCATAAGGCAAATCATCTTGAATGCATATAACAATATTAATGTTATTTGTGTCACAAAAAATGTAAAAAATAACACTCGTTGATTTTTTTTTCTTTTTTCTTTTTACCTATGTGAATGGCAATAATAATGCAAGTTTCTAGGGGGGAAAAAGTCTTTTTTTTTTTTAAATAAAAAAAAATGGATTATTGGAGTAGATGTTGGTATGCCCAGATAATCTTAGGGAGGTAGATGTTTCCCCGCATGATATATAGATCCCGCACGAAATTGATTGCCCATATACCCTGATCAATATGGTGGTGACGTCTGGAATCCAAACATTCAGCGAGGAGGACAGGCATCCCACCAACCCACCTAAGGGAAGTCGGGCAAAAAAAAAAAAAAAAAAGAATGTGGTTAGGTCTTCGTAGTATAGGATTTAATAGGATGGCTAGAAAGACTCAAAGTCAACTTTTGAATTTGAGAAAAAGAAATATAATCACATAATCCATTAGTCTCCAAAGCTAGTTGTGAACACATTACTTCGAAGGAAGGAAGGAAAAATAGTAGCTGGAAAACCATCAACTTCCGAATAGCATTTAACGCGGTTTAATTAAGGCCAAGTTAATTCAGTATCAACACTTTTTAGCAGGTCAATATTACACTGTTGGCAATGTCTAAAGACTAGTACATGACATAATATTCAGTAGCTAAAGAATCTCTCACCAAAGGTTTTCCCCCAAAAAAAAAAAAAAAATCCTTAAGAATAATCTGATTCTGGCTATACAAGCATATATTTGGAGACTCAAAATATACAAACGAGTATAAACAATTATAAACAAGACCTAGCTCCTCAGATATTGTGGCAAAATCCAACAACTTGCAATCTCCTCTACTGATACCCTGTCAACTTGTTGATGGTTATGGAGCCAAACGGTTCGGCAAGGTAAGGCTGAGTCCGAGCTGACAATTTATGAGCCACGAAGTGCATGTTCGGTCGCCTGTCTGGACTGGTGTGCACGCACATCAACGCCATGGTCACCATGAACACCACCGCCTCTGCTACTTCACCCTCCGGAGCCTCCAAACTTTGGTCTAACATGTCCTTGAGAAGTAATTCCTCAACATTTGATAACCTTCTTGACGAAACAGATAGAGATTCTAGCATCTCTCCAGGGTGTCTTCCCATCATTACTTCTAATGCTACAACTCCAAAACCATATACATCACACTTGTCCGTAACTCTCATTGTTTGGGCCAACTCTGTTTTCAGATAAAAATTCACAAAGTCAGTCACATTAATATCAGCAAGACTAATAATTAGAAACATAACTGCTTATCCAAGATTTAATATGTTAATAATTGTTCATATGCAATTTAATGATACCTTATGTACCATAAATAGGAATAGGGGATGAAAATATTTCTCATTTCTCTAAATTTCGTTATTTACGTTCTTCTTCAGTAAGCAATTAAAAAAATGAATATTGACTTGGAGAGCATGAACTCAGGATGTTATTCCTTTCTTTTTGATCTGGTGTTTGGACAAAAGGAGCATGTGTGTGTGTGTATGCGTGTGTGTGTGTGTCTCTTCAAAAAGTAAAAGTAAAACGAAGCACTTAATAATAAATGCACCAATATAGTTTGAAATCATATGATTTAAAAACAAATACAAAAATAAAATTAAAATTAAATGTTGCTGGAGTCTTTATGATTCCTTTGTTTTTAGTACTTTTTTTTTAATAGCAAATTGTTTACCATATCACCAAGAAAAAAAAATAATGTAATAGTTAAAAAAAAAAAAAAAAAAAAACTCAAGACAATACTTCTTTTGGTAGAACTTAATACAACACTTGATTCTTAACATCAATATCCCTTGGAGCTTTTTCTTTCAGGGCGAAAAAAAAGAAAAAGAAAAAGAAATCACTGGTTAATGGTTATATACTATTTTCCCCTAGTCGTGAAACAGAGTAGAAAATACTTTTATATACCAAAAATACGCTCAAATCCCATTAAGATGTTTATTCTCCAGTTTTCATCTTAGCAAAAAGCCAATTAAAATCAATAATATTCATAAAACTATAGTTAAGAAAAATCACAGCAATAAGAAAATTGAGAAACCTTACCTGGGGCCATGTAACCGCAGGACCCAGCGACATTGCTCCAATTGGAGGAGTCAGGGTTGAGCAACCTAGCGATGCCAAAGTCTGAAAGCTTGGGCTCGAAATCCCACTCCAGCAGCACATTGTTCAGCGACACGTCCCGGTGAACTATCGTCGGCGAGCAGTCATGGTGCAAGTACGCCAGCGCATGTGCCAGCCCCTGCACTATCTTCATTCTAGTCTCCCACCCGAGCTCCGAGCTCTCCAGTCCGTACAGCACCTTCGCCAAGCTCCCTCTCTGCACGAATTCGTACACCAGGTACATGCAACCTTTCCTCGAGCAGAACCCGTATAGCTTTGTGATGTTCCGGTACCGGATCTCCGTCAACGTCTTGATTTCGTTCTCGAAGCTTATCCAGTTCAGCCTCAGAATGCCGTCTGAGTCCGTCATTTTCAGGCGCTTCACGGCGACGGCGAGTCCCGATGACAGCACGGCTTTGTAGACGCTTCCGAATCCTCCTTCTCCGATGCAGTACTTCTCGTTGAAATCCTCCGTCGCCTTTGCGATCTCTCTGAAGGTGAATTTCCCTTCCTTCTCCCAGATCATCGACTCGTGGTGGTTTTCGTACCTCTCCGATATAACGTCCTCGTCGTCGCGGCGTTTGGATTTGCTCCGGAGCTTGAGGGCGATTGTGATGATGCTGACGAAGACGATTAGAGAACACACCGGGATGAAAACACAGATTAAGATCTTTGTGGTCTTGTTGCTTGATTTGCTGTCGGAGGATTTTGTGCAAGGATTGAGACCTTGGATGTTTCCGCACAGATTAGGATTTCCGATGAAGGCGTTTGTAGAATCGTTGTTGAAGGCTTTCCCGTTCGGGATCGGACCGGTCAGGTTGTTGTAGGAGAAGTCGACGGTGCTGAGACTTATCATGTCAGAGAATGAAGACGGGATTACGCCGGAGAGATGGTTGTGCGAGACGTTGAGAATCTCCAACAAGTTGAGCTTGACGAGGTTTGAGGGGATTTGACCGGAGAGATTGTTGCTGCTCAGATCCAAAATGTATCTCAAGTTATTCAAGTTTCCCAGCTCTTGAGGTATTTCACCTGTTAGAATGTTGTGGTTGAGATTCAAGCTTGATAATTTCTCGTAATCGCCAAGCCATCTTGGTATTCTCCCTGCGAGAATGTTCGCTGAGAGATCGAGAGTTTCAAGGCTGGTTAGATTGGCGAGAGCTAAAGGGATTTCCCCCGACAAATGATTGTTGCTGAGATTTAGTGTGAACAATTTGCTTAGATTTCCCAGTTGGATTGGAATTTCTCCCGTCAAGTCATTGAGATCAAGCCTCAACACTTGCAAATTGGGCAACTTTCCAAGCTCAGGTGGGATCTCTCCCGAAATTTTGTTGCCATATATCTGCAAATCAGAGAGATTTTTGCACTCTCCCCACAGAGGTGATAACTGACCAACAAATTGGTTGTCATAAAGATAGATTACTGAGAGATTTGGATGAACACCAAAGGCATTCGTGATGCTTCCATTGAAGTTGTTCCCGTCAAAACGTGCTCTCCATAATTTCGAGCAGTTCTTCAAGCACTCAGGCAATGGTCCTGTAAAGCTGTTGTTGTTTACTATCAAAATCTTAATAGAAAACCCGCTGCATAATTCTGGTGGCAATTCTCCAGAGAAGGTGTTGTTGGAAAAGCTAACAAATTCCAAATTAGGACTATTCTTTCCAAAATCACTGGGAATTCTTCCAGATAAATTATTTCTGCGCACTGAGATTCCCACTAAGTTAGTCAGGCTAGAGATGGTGTCCGGCAACTCTCCCGACAATTGGTTGGTGTTGACATCAAAGCTTGTTAGGGACACCAGATTTCCAATCTCCCGGGGAATTGTGCCTTTGAGATTGTTGTAGAAAAGTTGCACAGATTGGAGCTTTGTGAGATTCCACAGTCCAATTGGAATTGGGCCTGAGAGTTGGTTTCCAGACAAGTCCAAGTTTGTTAGCTCCTTCAAATTTCCTATTTCACTAGGAATTGTGCCAGAGAAGTTATTTTGGTATAGGAAAAGGTAGCTGAGATTAGTCAACAGCCCAACTTCATGTGGAATATTTCCGTTGAAGCTATTGTTTTGGATTTGCAATGAAGTCAGTGCAGTCCAGTTGGAAAGCAAATCAGGGGAGAGGGAACCAGAGAGGAAATTATCAGATAAGCCCAAATTGGTGATTTTGTTCAGATTGGACAGTGATGAAGGAAGTTCCCCGGTGAGTCTATTTTGAGAAAGGGCCAAGTAAATGAGGTTAGTGCAATGTCCAAGCTCAGAAGGAATGGTAGAGTTTAAGAAATTAATTCGAAGATCAAGTATGGAGAGCTCTCTGAGGAGGCCCATAGAAGAAGGTATTTCCCCGTAGAAAGAATTGTTATACAACTCAACAGTTTCAAGACCAGCTATGGAACCAATTTCTACGGGAATTAGACCAGTGAAAATATTATTTGCTAGGTGAAGGTGCGTGAGCTTGGACAGCTTTGAAATGTTTGAAGACAATGGTCCTTCAAATTTGTTATTAGTGAGATTGAGAATTTCAAGCTTGCCTAGATTGGTGAATACAGATTCTGGTATTGGGCCAGAGAAAGTGTTTTGAGAGAGGTCGAGGAACGTAAGGTTCCTGCACCTGTGTATGAAATCTGGAAATCCTTCTCTAAGGCCATTCAAATAAAGATCAAGGTAGGTCAACAAAGGCATGCTTGAAAACTTAGACCAATCAGAATTTTCCAAGTAGTTTGCGCCAAGGTCCAAGTACCATACCTTTTGCAGAATTCCCAGTTGATAAGGGATGCTGTTGTTGAGATAGTTGTTGTGAAGATTTAGAAACTGAAGCTCTTTTAATTGGCTGATCACCACAGGTATTTCTCCCTCAATATCATTGTCGCTCAGGTCCAACAAAGTGAGCCTCGACAGGTTACCAATTGCCGGTGGAATCGTCCCGAGGAGATTGTTGTTGTTGAGGTTGAAGGCAGTGATGTTACGGAACTGAGAGAAGTCAAACTCGTCTAGAGTCCCCGTCAGGTTGAAGCTGGAGAGGTGTATTTGGGAGACTTCTCCGGTGGAGTCGCCGCAGACGATGGAAGTCCAGTTGCAGAGATTGTTGACATTGGAGAGAGACCATGAACTCAGAGAAGGATCTGCAGAAGACAAGCTGTTCTTCCATTTGATCAGAGCCTCTGCTTGTGTCCTCGGCGAGGAAGTGGCCTTAAATGGAAGAAACAGAAACAAAAAAATATGGAGGAGAGGAATAAGAAGACGCTTCGGCATGGTTTCCAAGGCGTGAGGTGCAGATTTCTGTGGTGTTTTAACGTCTCAACGATTGGGGTTCTTACTTGCTCAAGAAAGACCAGTAGCTTTATATCGTTATATTATTTTTATTATTTTTTTATTATTGTCCGATAATAGTACATCGGTACCACCAATAATATTATATGTAGCTTAGATTTTATATTTCAACACTCACAAAAATTGCCATTGGCTCTTGACTTTATGTCGTCAATTTGGTTCTTCACTCAGATATGTCTATTTTGAATGTCGCAATCTCAACAAGAATACAAGTTTGTGGAATAAAAACAGTATTCATGGACATAACATACATAATAGTCTGAGCAAATCACTCTAATTTCCCCAGTAAAAAAAAAAAAAAAAAAATCAAACGTTGACTCCTTGAACGTTTGATTTAAAGAAAAAGCAATGAGAACATGACATAATTTTCACACTTAACCATCACCGACCAAAGAATTTTCTCCATAGAAAAGTAAAACGCCATCCTTAAAAAAGTATTTCTCCCTTTACAAATTATTACAAGGCATTTGGAGTTACATGATCCAAATTTTTAAAAATTAGTTAACATGCACCCCCACACCTCTCTCTCTCTCTCTCCCTCCTTAAAATGATCAATTAATTTTCTCAATAAATCAATCAGTAATTAATTACAGTCAAACATTGATTAACTATAATGTAAATAATCAATTTTCAAGTTAATCTCTAATTGATCAAATCTAAAAAAGAAAGAAAGAAAGAAAGAAAGAAAGACAAATGACTATTTTGCTCACTAAGTAAAAAAATCGCCATCATTAAATTGAGTGATCAAAACATGTCATTCAACCTAATTTTCCTTATTACAATGGTTATGGTTCATTGGGTCCTCTGCTTGGGAAATTGTTTTGCACCTTTTGAGTTATTCTCCATCTCTAATCCCTTCCTCAAAGGTCTGATGAGAAGGAAAAACAGACCTCCTACCATTGTTATCCCCTAGTCAATTCTTCTCGCGTCGACGTTCTCGTTGGTTTGTGTCAGAAATGATCTGTCTTGCCAAAGCAAACTGGACCGATTTTTTAAACAACGTGGAATGGAGTGCTAGCCATGTTTGAATGAGTTTGTGTATACCGTGTAGTTCGTTGTTGAAGTTTTCCTTGCACAAGTCTCCTATCATGTCAATAAGTTTCTAAAGAGAGTGATTTGAGGACATATAACCAGTGTCATTGACACAGGTGAAAAAAGCGAAGAGAGACTTGGCATATGTAGTCAGGACTCCGCATGAAAGACTATTCTGTGTAGTATATACTGAATATAGTCTCAATGATTCGAACTATTACTTTAATGAGATCGAGTCGGAGCTCGCGTGGAATTGTTTTTCTTATGACATCTTCTCAACTCTTAAAGTACCCGAATTCATTAAAAAAAAAAATTAATGTATTTTTAATTTTCAAGCACAAAGAATTGGAAATTTCCATAAACAACACTCAAAAGGAAATCACCAAGAAGAGTCATCACAGAACTCCTCGTCAAGGAGTTGGACCCATCCATAAGGCCTTTAGTGATCATCCTTATCAGCATATGTGAAATCCCTTTGGTAACACTCAAGAAATATGCTATAATTCTGATCACCCCCTTCCCAGACTTTTCTTTATTTAATAAATAAATAAATAAATAAACTACTTATCAGTGAGACTTGAAAACTCTAGTCACCATAAGCCACAAAACAATTTGAGAGTAGTTTCAAATTTTTTTATCCTTGTGCTCAAAGGCATACTAATAATTAGATATAGTCCTTAAATAAAGTAATGCTCTTCAATGCTATGCAAAACAAACAGCATACCTTAGCATATGTTTCATATTACAAAACTATAAAATATTAGAATATTGTCACCGTACTCTCTACATAATTAATCCTTTTTTTTATTTTTTATATTACGATATTGTCACTTTCCTCTATACATAATTAATCTTTTTTTTAATAAGTTATACACAGTTAATCCATTTAGTAAAATGTCTTCGAGAAGTAATTCCTTATCATTTGACAACATTCTTGATGATCCTGACAGAGATTCTAGTATCTCCCCAAGGGTGTCTTCTCATCATTACTTCTAATGTCACAACTCCAAAACCGTATACATCACTCTTGTCCGTCACCTTACGCCAACTCTGTTTTGCACATCAAAATCCACGAAGTTAGTCATCTTACTAAGAACATGTCTTAAGCAAAATTAGCAAGACTTCAAACATATCTGCACGTCCATGATTCAATATGTTTTCATATGTACTTTAATTACACCTTTTGTACCATAGAAATAGAGGGATACAAATAATTATTATTTCTCTCCATTTCGGTTTTTACTTGCATCTTAAGTAATCAATTTTTTATTTTCTTTTTTTGAAGTGAATTTGCAGATTTTGGGAGCATGGACCCAGGATTCTATGTATAAATACGTTTCTTCCCAAAGTAAAAGTGAATGCAGCACTTAATTATAAATGCACAAAGATAGTTTAAGATTACTATATATTTAAGAACAATTCTACTATTCTAGCCCCCAAAATAATAATAATAAAAAGAACAAAACTAGAAAATTTTTACAAAACCAAAAAGATGCCAGATATTACATGGATTAGCCAAAAAAAAAAAAAAAGCTAGAGATTTTATGATTGACTTGTTTTTAGTTCCTATTCAACAAGAAAAAACAATTCACTTAATCACAAAAAAAAAAAAAAAAAAAATACTATAACCGTTCTTTTATTAAAATTAAAAAAAAATAAAACTTAATACAAGAGTTGATACTTAACATCAATATTTCTTAGAGCTTTTCTTTCAGAAAGGAAAAAAAAAATACTGGTTATTTAATATTTTACCCCTTATTGTGAAACAGAGTAGCCAATTCAATGAAATGCTAAAATCCATTTATATATTAAAAAAAATACGCTGAAAAGTTAGATCCCATTCAGATAATTGTTCCCCTGTTTTTCTCTTTTTCTGAGTAAAAATGCTTAAAGGCAATAAAAATAGTTACTTCATAAATCCCCCGACATCTAAATTGGAAAAAAAAAAAAAAATTGCCATAAAAAAATAGAAAAACTTTACCTGGGGCCGTGTAACCGTAGGACCCAGCAACATTGGACCAATCGGAAGAGTCAGGGCCGAGCCACCTGGCCCTGCCAAAGTCGGAAAGCTGTGGCTTGAAATCCCACTCCAGCAGCACATTGTTCACCGACGCGTGCCGGAGAACTATCGCCGGTAAACAGTCATGGTGCAAATATGCCAACATGTGGGCCAGCTCCTGCACTATCTGTTAGAGAGATTGTAATATCTATTCTATTACCATTGAGTAGTAAAAACAAAAAAGTCTTACGTTAGAAAAACACAAGCTTAGTGGTATAAATTAACATAAATGAATTATAAGAATTACTAGTGCATAGTGGGGATTGTACTGCTATTATGTACCACCACAACCATGAGGGCGATTGGATTTTTAGGGTGCACTTTGCACTTCACAAGTATGCATCCTCGCAAGGAGTCAATGAGCACTTCCTTTTGAACGCGGTGCATTTTCATATTAAATTTGAACCATTAATTTGATCGGGTATGATCAAATGGTTGGATTTGAATGATTTTAAAATTAATTTAAACCGTAAATTGAATTATTATAATACAACAGTTGACTAACGGATATGTCTGTTGAAATATATATGTTTTTAGATGAAAAATACACCTTTGAATTTTAAAAGGCATGTATGTTATATCTGTTACAACTCTTCATGAACAAGCATATCAAATAATATTAAACTCCAGTTTTTGATATCAATTTCATACCTTGTTATGAAATTTAATAAGATTATTACTTATTAAATCTTATTAAATTTGTGAATTTATTATATCTTCAAGATAATTTATTAAAACATCTGATAATAAACTGTTCGCCGTGGAGACAAATAAAAATGAGCTAATTTGTTAGAGGTAATTTGTTAATATTCTATTTTCACACTTTCGAGAAACAAATGAGCTGCAATTTCCGTGAAGGTTGGAGTCTTCTGACCACTTTATCCAAATATTTAAGGGCTCCAACAGAAGTGAGGACCAACCCAAACCTTGCCGTGCATTTTCTTCTTTTTATAATGTAGATTACCACAAAAATTCTCTTGACTTTCGAGAACTTAACAAAAGCATTTCTATTTCTTATAAATAAAGAAAACATTGCTGATCTAGAAGTTAGGTAAAGCGGAGACACTCAATAATATATAAAGAAATATAATTACTGATTAAAAAAAGTATAAATTTTGTGTTAAAAAGAGAGAGAGTTTTAAGATGTGTAGATAAATAAATGATATGTAAAAAGTAGTCACTCAATTCTATCCCTTTGCATCGAGGGGGTATTTTTGGTGGATCTTGTCCTTCTGAGTTTAGTTTAAGTTCATTTACCTTGTATAAAAGGTTGTTTCGTTTGTCTTTGTTTTTGTTTGGTTTGCTATTAAGATTGGGTCCTGTTATTTATTTATTTATTTTCTTTTTAATAAATTGAGTGGCATTTTTAGTTCCTTCCTTCCATTACAAAAAGAAAAAAAAAAAAAAAAGAAGAAGAAGAAAAGAAAATAATGCATAAAATCAGGTACTGGGGAAGAAAGTCAAGTTTGTCGTCGTCGTCTTTTTTTTTTCCTCCTCAATTACTGACGCTAACATTAAAATACTCGAATTTAGATGATTTAAAATGAAACTAACATCACATATTCCACATTAAAGGGCTGGAAAATAGAAGTATCAATATGCCTACCAAAAAGGCAAAAAAAAAAAAAAACCCAGAAATATCACAACCTGATTGGCACCCATATTTAATATTTTTTCTCTTACGCTTTTTTTAATGTAAAAATTTGAATTAATACGATCCAAACATTAAGTCTTTTTCTTTTACTTTTTCTTGATTTTCTTTTCCCCCTCATTTTGCACGACTATAGCATTTATTGTATGAGTTTGGAATAGAATTTTTATGTTGAATTTTATGACTTTTCAAAAAATTAGTTATAATTTTCGTTAACTTTTTAGAAAAAAAAAAAAAAACAAAAACTGAGATGAAAAATTTAGATTTAGACCTCAAATCTAAACTAACGCTAAATCTATTGCTTCATCTAAAATCCAGTATGTGGTGCTTCAGAAACAACATAGGGAAAAATGATCATGACATTGGACAAGGGAAATATATATATTACAGTGCAACCAAAATGGGTTTTGGTTGGTGTGAATAAATGCAGTTGTGACCACACTTTATGAAGCAATAAATCAATTGATGAGCCCATTGACTTTAAAAAAAAAAAAAAAATCATGTATTGGAAAATATCTTGTCCAAATTTTTTGTGCTCATAGAAGGAGAATCCTTTCCCTGTCAAGGTACTGAATCCAAGAAATCAATGCACGAATTTATAGTAGCAAGTTCACCTAGAATTTGTCCGTACATCTTTCAAATTCAGAAGAGAAACAATAAAACGTTGTCGTTTAATAATAGCTAGGTGCTAAAGAGCACAATGTGTTGTCACGGGTGTACTGATAATTACTAGTTTGGTACAAAGCTGATTATCAGTTATGAATGATTTGGGACCTTCCTTTTGACTGTTTTTCTCTCTAATTGTGATTAAGGATGCAACTAAACTTTAAGGGAATCTCCAAGTCCATATAAAATAATATCCTCCAAGTCTCACTGGCTCCTAAGTCCAACATTGATGAGATACAAAATCTGTTAATTGGTAATGATTGAATTTGAAATTATTTTAGGAGTTTTCATTCTCAATAATTTATAGGTAATTAAATTTTCTTTCTGGTTTTAAAAAATTGTAATGTTAAACCATAATGATCAATTTCACAATAGAAAACGACATAAGGTTTCTTACTTAATGTTACAAAGACATTCAAGGAAAAATTACACCGTCTTGTTTAATTGTAAAAGATTGGTAGCATATAATCTGTCTGAAAAAAAAATTTGTTAAATACAATAGGTCTGTTTGACATAGCTTCTTACAAGCTATTTTTGACTTCGTACATTCGAAAATTGCTTCTACTAATACTCCGAATTGCTTTTTTTGTTAAAAAAAAAAAAAAGCCTTCCAGGAAAACTTTTTTGAATAGACTTTAAGATATGTAACAAAAAAAAAAATTTTTCTGAAACTTGTAACAAACTTTAAAATAGATATTTTGAATTTCATTTTAATATTGTGATTACTTATTAGAGAACTTTAAAAATCCTTTCTGAATGATTTATCAGGAGAGCATAAGTTTCTGTAAGATCTTTTTTTTTTTTTTTTTTTTATCAAAGCCAAAAAAAAAAATGGCTTCGAAAAAAACATTTATGAATGAACTTTAAAAATTATAAAAAGTCTAAGTTAGACATTACAAACTTCATTTTTATTTTCATTATTTATTAGAAAACTTTATAAATCATTTCGACCTCGTAAGCACTTTGGTCCCAAACATTTACTGAGAAAACTATAATTTTTGCTTTTGTTCTATTACGGGTAAAAAACAAAAGCAAATATGTTATATATTATGTGTAAGCACCTCGAAAAAAGAATCAAATGAAAATCGATCATAATATAAGTGTCAGATTGTGAGTATGTCTCGTATTACTAAATTATTAGATTGGTGTGATATTTATATGCGGATTAAGTACCTTCTTTTATTGGGCTAAATTTTAGGGATAAGTTCTCACCCAACCTCTTTAACAATAGAAAACTAAAAATTAATTACAATTCCATGTTTCATGGAAAATGTGTGCGTAACCCTTATCATGTCATTGGAAACAAAACTTTCCATTGGATCCGAATGTCCATGCACAGTGACTTTAAATCAAGCTTTAATTTGTTTTCAAGAGTAAAAAGCCACGTTGTGGAAAAATGTTTCTGAAAACTATCAAATCTTTTCATATTTTCCATGGTCATCCATAAAAAATTCAATTATGGAAAGGCAACCAATGGTTTATACCTGATTGGCCAACTAGTTTATTTCATTTTATTGGCTAATAGAAGTTTGACTTGACGATTTTGTTTTATTATTATTATTATTTTTGGTTCTTATTGTTTGCTAGATTAGTCGTTGGTTAAATTAGTTTTGACCATATCTACAAACCAATCAAGACTTCACTAGTTTACTTCATGTGAAGCAGACAGTTAACAGTGGGTCCAAAGACTGAAGACTAAGTATTTGTTTGATAAGTTAGTTAGAGATAAAATTTTTAATTTGGAGTTGATTGATTTTTTTAAAATCAGTTTTAATTTTGTTGACTTTTTAGGAATAAACAAAAATATAAATGAAAAAGTACAGTTTAGTTTGAGTTAAACTAATTTACTAAACCAAACATAAGCTTATGTGCGGAACACTAGTTTGAGATAAAATTTTTAAATTAAAATTGATTGACTATTCAAAAATTAGCTATAATTTTTATTGACTTTTTAGAAAAATAAAAAATAAAAACTGATATGAAAATTTAATGTTCACACCTGAAAACCAAACAAAGCATAAGTACATCTTTGAAAGTGTTCATACTACTATTTTAATTCTTTACTTTTGTCAAAGAAATTAAATTAGGTCGAACCATTAGTCTTGTCCTTTTTAAAGAATAATTAAAAGAAAAAACAACTTTGAATGGAGGGATTTTGATTTTAAAGTCTTCATACGCGTGCAGGAGTAAGGTGTAAATTCAATTATACCTTAAATTCTGATTCTTGATTATTCATATTTCAAACTCTGAATCCAATTAATAAAAAAATCAGCTTTAATACTTAATCAATTCACAATTTTGTGGATTCTAAAATTTTAAATTTTAAATTTGTTTTTGTTTTTTGTTTTTTGTTTTTTGTTTTTTTTTTTGAATTTTGGGGCATGGAAATTGAACTTTATAGTTTATACTTGAGTCAAATGTGAAATTATCTCTAATTTATTCATTTAAAAGGAAAAAAATGAGGATAAAGATTGTTACACTGTAATATTAGTTAAGAATTTTGGTTCAGTTCCCAATTTCTAATAGCAAAATGATTCATAATAAGATATTATTATTTCAGAGAGGAAAATGATTCACGTCATGAAAAAAAAGTTTCATGATACATCAAGAAACTAAAAAATAACTTATTAGAGGTAAAAAATTAGGACAAAGTAGTCATTTTAGTTTTGTAGAATTTACAGAATTTTGATACTTGACGGATATTATGATAAAAACTTTTAATGATGTGTATTATTGCTCTTTTAGAAATCATGAATTTAGACACTAAAAGTTTAGAAACCATAAAATAGAAACTACATAATTATGATGTCAGTAGTTGAGATCAAAAGCTTCTAATTATATATGTATGCGTGTCTAAACCCATTGAGCTATGGAAAATAAAAGAAATTATGTAATCTAAACTTGTTTGGTGTAAGTGAAAATTTTAAATTAAAGTTAATTAATTTTTTAAATGTTGGTTATTTATTTATTTATTTTTTCCCGTGGGGTAAAGAAATGGTTGATTTGGAAAGTCCTTGCTGGTAATTGATTGGTGGAGGATGCCTTTGGCATTATAAGGTGGTTCGTGTTTCATCTTAAAATTATTGACTCAAAAAGTCAATAGTCAACATTCAACACTCAAACGGTTGACTTGCGTCTACCTCACTCATCACAGATCACGAAGCTCGATTCGCGTTTTAACCTTTTTCTTTGTGCTTGTGCTTGTCGTAGATTTTTGGCCGTAATTGCACCATATTTTTACTGCCTTAAATAAGAATCCACGACTAGCAGCAGTAAAGATGGCCGACCAAGTCAAGTGGTCTTCCCTACTATATGCTTGAGGTCAGTTGTTGTTTTCCATGGGAGGGCAATTTTTTTTTTTTTTTTTTTCTATTGGCATTTGGCCCCAAAAAAAAAAAAAAGAAAAAAAAAAAAGAAAAAGTTTGAGGAGAAGCTCTAGGTGAGAAACACGCAAAAATAAAAATAGCAAAATAGAACATCTTTTAGAGTTCATGGATCATGAAAAAAATTTATAGAATTCAGCATGAGTTTACTATTGCATTTTATCATTTGATAATGAACTGCTTCTTTGCATTGCAAAACTGGAAAAAAAAAATGGTGGTTTCTTTTGTTAGAAGAAGTTTTAAAGCAGCACCTTCTTACACCCATATTAGAAACGACTTATCATTTAATTCATTTTTGCACCGACGACATAAAATATTTTAGGCAACAAATGATCGGTTGTCACATGAAAAATAGAAGCAAACTTTTAAGTAAAGCGACACATCGCCTAAATGACATGTATACTCTAAAGGAGAACCACATATGGTTTTTAAATAAACGGCCGAAATTTCTGATGTATTCAAGGACATGATCACAAGAACACCAACATGCTACATACGACATCACCCTTCTAATCATTGTAGGACGTCATTTTGCTTGTAAACTAGATACATGTCGTTTTCTCTAAACGACAGGATTTTAAAAATGAATTTCATGCAATTTTCTTTTAACCTAAACGACATCCTACTTTTTGTTAGGAAAAAAAGAAAAAAGAAAAAAGAAAAAAGAAAAAAGTCGTTTCAACTAAACACCAGAAAAAGAGAGAGAGAGAGAACAGGAAAGGAAAACAACGACATGTTTCTTAGAGGAAAAAAAAAAAGACTAGTCGTTTTAACAAACACCAGCACCAAGGAAAAACATTAAAACAACATGGTTCTGAACAAGCAACATTCCTTTCCAACAAAAGAGTACAGCCATTTCTCGTACTTAAACTGGGAAGGAAAAAAGAAAAAGAAAAGAAAGCAAACAAAAATTTATTATGATAATGGGCTACACATACTACGGGATAAGAAACTATAAGAACATGTAGTGGATTTTATTAGAAACTGCAGTAACAAACTCCTACTACTTAAGGCCTGCAAGTTTGTTGATGGTCAGCATCTCTAAAGGTCCAAGAGAGAAGCGCCACCGGTCCTGACTGATAGTTGTTGCGCCACATAACGCATGGTAGGTCGTAACTCAGGCGAGGCTTTTGCGCAGCACAATGCTATCCTCATGACTGTGTCCACTGCTACTGATAATCCACCCGTTGGAGGCAGCAATCGCTGGTCCAGCACGTCCTTCAATAGCAATTCCTCGTTGTCCGCTAATGCTTTCGACGGTGCTGATACTGCTTGCAGAAGTTCACCAGGGTGTCTTCCCATCATGGTTTCCAGAGCTACTACTCCAAAACTATACACATCACACTTTTCTGTAACCCGCATTGTGAAAGCCAACTCTGCCAACAATATCAACCAGTTGAATAAGCTATACTAGCCAATTCTTTGTCATCAAAAAATTGATGTAGAATTAGATTTTGAGAAAAGAGTATGTTATGCTTTGAAGAAGTGGAACATCGAAACTATTGAAATATTATTAATTTATTACCTGGGGCCATGTATCCGTACGATCCAGCAACACCGGTCCAGTTGGAAGAATCCGGGTTCAACAGCCTAGCAATGCCAAAGTCTGACAATCTTGGAACAAAATCCTCTTCAAGCAAGAC
>JAFMPE010107427.1:0-12908 GCA_024759925.1 Ficus religiosa | reverse complement strand
CCTCTTCCTTGCTGGATTAGACGTTATCTTATTTATCATGCGAAGGGATAAAACTAACCTAGATCATCCACTCTTAAAAGCAAGGTCACGTGTGAAATACATTCAAGAAAATAAAAAATATATATATTCTGTTATTGGAACTAAATACAACTAATTTTAAAGTTTGAAAGGTCAATTATGAAAGTTTTTAGTTCAAAAATTGATTTTTCAAATGCAAAAAATTCAGGTAGCTATATGTAACTAAACTATTTTATATAGAGTAGATAGGTTTAGACGTTAAGAAGAATCAAATACGAGATGCGATAGAGTACATGCAAGAACACGTGGCATACTCGATGGAAGACCCAAACAAAATAATAATAATAATAATAATAATAAAAACAACAACAACAACATATATCACAAAAGTCTTCAGTTATTTTCTACTTTTATTTTAAAGTACTAATATAATATAAAGTAGATCATTTAATAAGATTTCCTTCACAGTTGAACTCTGTCGGTGGATTCTCGGTGGGTCCATATTAATCTAATCATAGTTTAACCTTCGCTTGTTTTGACGAATTAGCCCCTTGTTAGATTTCACCAAATTATTGCAAAAGACAATTTTTATGCTAAAAAAATACATAGTTTCCAAAATATTACAACATAGAAGATATGTTCAAATAATATATGTATTGTTAATTTATATATGTGATGAAATATGCCAAACGAACTTTTATTAGCATTTTTCCAATTCTAGATTCTTAATTACATCCAATTTAAGTATTTTCCAATTCACTCACCTGAATTAATTATTCAACCATATAATATTAAATTTTGGTGTTCTCTTTGGATCCTTTTAGTACCACTGTCCCTAAAAGTTTTCCTATTCCTTAATATATATATATATATATATATATATATATAGACACACACACACTCGCTTTTCTGTAAATTTTTTTTTTAATTAAAACTAAATTTCTTATTTTATGGAAGAGTGATATTCTGTATCAGCAACTTTAAATTATTAAAAGAAGTAATGCTTTCTTCTTCAACTCTATTTGGAAAAAAATATTATAAAAACTGTACCTCGTATATAGGTTGGTCATGTGCTTTTTTATTTAAACCATCTCTTTAATTTGTTAAACATTCGATTTTTGAATTAGAGCAGTTTTATGTAATTACTTGGTGTTTTATTGTAGTGTTTATTAAAAGTCTAACCGAACTATCAAAAAAGTTGGTCTACTAATAAAATAAAAGTACAGTTGCAATCCTTTTTTTTATTTTTTTTAATTTTCCTTTCAGACTCCACGCAAAGCAAAAGGAAAATTAGCAGATCTAATAGTACTATACATGATCTTTCGAAGAAAGACTGATGGAATAGTTTAATAGAAAGGAACATAAAGAAAAAGAAAGGCTCAGAGCATGAGGTGTACAGAAAGGGAAAGAATGTCAACCCAAGTCTCCTGCGTGCATGGAAAATTGCAGAAGTTTTATATATATATATATATATATATATATTTGTATATTTGTTTGTCTGTAGAACATGATCCATTAGTTAATCTTTAATTTTAGAAAAAAAAAATCCATGAGTTAATTAAAATTCCAATCTTCCATCAAAACAGATTAGTATAGCTTTTCTTTTTCCTAACAAAAAGGGAAGAGTTGTTCGAATTTAAGTACAAATTGTGCTTCCATTATAATTAGACACCAACAAATATAAAATTTATAAAATTATTTTGATTAAATTGAAACCTATAATTAGATTTTATGTTTTTTTTTTAATTTATTTACAAACTTATCTAATAAACAGATATTAATAATATTAAAAGTTTAGTCACTTTCCTTCCCCCCACCCCAAACCCAAAAAAAAAAAAAAAAAAAAAAAAAAAAAAAAAAAAAAAAAAAAAACGTTCAAGTCATTTTGGTGGTTGGAGCGTATGGGAGGGTGTAACTTGATAAGGATGCATCTCTGTATTCACGTGCACTGAACGTAGGGATGGCTACAAGATATGTAATCTCAGACGTTGGATTAATATATAATATCCCATTTGAAAACTGTAATAACATGATTTATAAATTGATTACATTTTTGATCATGATCTCTTTTTTACTTTTGTTAAAAATTTAGGCTTCGTTTGATTCGTTAGTTGAGTTTGAAAATTTTAAATTTGAGTTAAAAATTTTTGTTGATTTTTAAAAAAAGAAAAACTTTTTCAGAAAAAGATAATATTGAGATGAAAAAGTACATTTTTAGTTTGAAATGAGATAGTAAACCAAACGAAACCTAGACTAATTGACAGTCCGAATCAGGACTTGTACCATTTGAATAAGATGTTTTACTATAGGACCCATGCACAAAGACCTTGACTTACTATTGAAGACAACAACTTTTCTTAGCAATAAAAAAATAAATAAATAATTTAAAGATAGCAATTGTTAAAAAAAAAAAAATTAAATGATTAAAAGCGGTCTCTCCAAATAAATTCTAAGAATTAATATCTTGAAGTAGCCATTAGTCTTTTATCCAAATATATTATACGTACTACTAGCTAGAGAGCAAAGGAAAAAATTTAGCTGTTATCTTTTGGATCACTATTATTAAATTATTATCTATACTCTAATTCAGTAACATGGGTTGTTGTTTATAAAGTCTTGCAAGGTCACTTCAAAAGCATACATAGTGGTTTTAGACCAACAAAGTTGTGGGCAGTTTGATTGGAGTCGAATTAGCTAGACCAATAATATTTCTACAAATTTTTTAACCAAAAAAAAATTTATTCAGATTTATAAATAAAAGTGGTACAACCCAACTAGGAGTGATCATCATCAAGGGGGTTTTTTTTAATGTTAAAAAAAAAAAAAAAAAGAAAAAGAGCACTACTGGTGTTATTCTATCGCCTCGTCATCTTTGTTTATAGCAAAGATAGATGAGTTCGCTTACAAAATAGAAAAGAACCGATCAAATTTTATTTGAAGAATTAGCTCATTTAACTCATTTTTGTCCAAAGTTGTGAAGTTCATGCGAGAATTAGGATTCTAAAATATCGAACATTTAAGCTATCTTAGCAAGAGACGAAAGAAAGACATCCTAACTAGGGATGAAAATTTCTTAAAAGTTTTAGTTGTGCCCTTATATTATAGGAAAAATTACATCTATTTGCCTCAACTCAATAATCAAATATATTGTTGTTCCTCAATTTTACAAAGAAAAGTTATATTTGTACTCCCACTGAATAGCTGAAATTATAAAATTTATTTTTTATCGACACATTAATTTTTTTAAAACCATGTCACATACGATTACCGCTATAACAATCCATTAGTTGTGAATTGACGACACTAATTTGTAATTAAAAACAAAAACAAAACTTAGATAACAAGGAAATAGTAAGAGCTAAATTTTGCTATATATATATATATATATATATATATTGTTTTATTACCTGACTACATGGCTCTTCGAATTAGTCATCTCATTTTTGAACTTTTACTCCTTACTGCAAGCTCTTATAAATTACGCGAATAGCACAAGTCAACACTGGTTTTTCATTAGTCGTGTCATAATGCAAGTATATATAATGGAGTAACTACCAAAAATTATTTTCTTTCTCTGCCCCTTTTAAATTGCGTGGGGACCTTTTTCGGCCAACCCATTGTTATACAAAACTAACCAATATCTTTACTTTGGGGTAGATGGACAGAAGTTATAGAGTAAAGTTGTATTCTTCAAAAAGAGAAAAAAAAAATGATAAAGAAAAAGTTAGTTGTAAATATGGACCCCCTATATTTTTTTTTTTTGGGCACAAATAGTGTAAAGATGGACCTTACTATAAGGAAAAATGGAGAACCATTCATTGGAGAAAGGTGACCATAATTTATGTCAAAGCTACATTTTTCCTACCTTTCCAAAATACATATAGATAAATATATATATATACATATATATATATATGATTTTTAGTTAGTTATAATAACCTTTTTAACGCTTTGCTATCTCTAATGAGACATTATAATTTGCTTTGCTACAATTATAATTTGGCTTTTTGTATGATATGTCATTGAAACTTAGAATATTTATTTCATACCCAATTGATTACAACAATGGAACGTGGCATTTGAAAAGGAATACGTGGCGTTAAAAGATAATAAAAGGAAGAATCAAGAAAAAGGTAGTGCACGTTAGGCCAAGCACGCCACTATAGCATATAGCGCACAAATTCTCTTTAATTTTTACAAATTGACATTTAATTCTTAAATTGTTAAAACCTAGCTCAAAACATATTAAATTACACATTTTTAAATACCAATCTATATGATATATAAGTTGTCATTTTTTATTGGGGAGCGTTTTAAGTATTGCCACACTTACTCCCATTCGACCTCCATGCAGGAATCATGGGTTTCAAACCGCAGCGGTAGTTGAATTATATGAGCAATCTACTCTGAACAAAAAAAAATCTATTATTTTTGAGATAATCTGAATACATGCATGATCCTGTGATACTTTAGTCCATAAAAAAAAAGCTACTGCCCACATCCAACAAAATCGAAATGTGTAATCGTCTTTTGTTTTAATCAAAGTAGAAGCGAGATAAGAAAAGTTCCACTCCCACTAATTGGTACTACTCAAAAGAATTAAAAGATCACAAAGAGCAGCACTTAGCTTAGGAGCTAAGAGAACCAAAGAGCCACATTATCAGATCCCTTCAAAGCACTTTAACAAAATTCACACGTCACTCATCTTTGCATGATATGGTAATCCCACTACTTCTATTGCAAGTTAGTTATTATCTTAATAATTAACTTTAGATAAGATTTATAAGTAATGATCAGACCCAAAAGAATTTACATATATATATATATATAAGAAGGAAAAAAAAAAGACTAATTACCTCTCATATCATGTATATATTATTATATGCTTCTCATAACACATTCTCTCTCTAACTCTCACTCTCACACACTCACACTTTCTCTCTCTGATTCCCAAGTGGACAATGCTGAAGTAGCAGCCAGCTAATGCCCAAGACGTAGACCTTACACCAACCTCTTTTTACTCTCTCTCTCTAGATCACTATACACACATATACATAGAGAGGTCCTATAATTATAATTTCATAATATATTTATATATAGAGTAGTGAACTGAAACTCAAACACTAGTTCTATATAAACACACACCACCCCCATCCCCCAGTATTTAAACCCCCCAGCACCGTCATAATCTCTCTCTCCACTATCACCTTAAAGAATTCAACTTTCACTCCCAGAAAACAAAAAAATATATACACATTTATATAAAGAAAATAAATATAATCAGAGAAGTGAAAAGCAGAGAATGGACTACGGCAGGCTAAAACCGTCCGAGCCGGGAGGATCGTTGTCAATGGAACGGAGCTACCAATCAGAGCAAGCCACGTCACGCGGCAACACCCGGTCGAAGAAGAAGCTTCTGGTCGTCCTCTCGGTGATCTCCATTGTCCTAATCGCGGCCTCCGCAGCCTCCGCCGTGTTCCTGATCGGAGTCCGAAGCAGAGCCTCGGGGAAGTCCGTGAACCCGAGCCTGGCTCACAGGCCGACCCAGGCGATCTCCCGAACCTGCAGCAAGACTCGGTTCCCGAGCCTCTGCCTGAACTCGCTGGTGGAATTCCCCGGAGCTCTGAGCGCGACGGAGGAGGATCTCGTCCACATTTCGTTCAACATGACGCTCCAGAGGCTCAACAAGGCCCTCTACGCCTCCTCCGGGATATCCAACCTCGCCACCGACCCTCTTTCCCGCTCCGCCTACGACGACTGCCTCGAGCTCCTCGACGACTCCATCGACGCACTCTCACGCTCCCTCACCTCCGTCGTCACCGGCGGTGGGGGAGGCGCCGCCTCCCACGACGTCGTGACGTGGCTGAGCGCGGCGATGACGAACCAGGACACCTGCGGCGAGGGCTTCGACGGCGTAGCCGGCGGGGCCGTCAAGAACCACATGGCGGAGAGCCTCAGGGACTTGTCGGAGCTGGTGAGCAATTGTCTCGCGATATTTTCGGGTAGTGCAAGCGACGATTTCTCGGGGATTCCGATACAGAATCGGAGGAGATTGCTGGAGGAGGAGGAGGAGGAGGAGATGGAGGGGGGCGATATGTCGGGAGATTTTCCGATATGGTTGGGGAGGAGAGAGAGGAGGCTACTGGCTTTGCCGGTGTCGGCTATACAGGCGGATATCGTGGTGTCGAAAGACGGAAATGGGTCTAATGGGGAGTACAAGACGATCTTGGAGGCCATTAAGAAAGTGCCTGAGCATAGCACTCGTCGGACGATTATTTATGTGAGGGCAGGAAGGTAAATTCACCACTAATTAATACTGTCTCGGGCCTTTTCTTAGGATTTGTTTATTTTCTATCTCATTTTAAACTAAATTGTACTTTTTTCATCATGATTTTTATCTTTTTCTGAAAAAGTTTTTTATGTTTTTTGAAAAATTAACAAAAATTACTATTAAAATTTAAAAATCTTAAACTAAACTCATTCACCAAACACCTCCTTAAACTTTATTTTAAATAGTAATGAACCGAATTTCACTAATTGAAGTTAAAAAAATTCAAAGGACGGTGAGCGTCTTTGGCTATATTCAATTATGCATGGAAATTGAAGTGAATTCATTTTCATTTTAATTTTAATTTTTTAATAAGAAAGAAAAGCATCAATTTAGTTGAAGAAAATAGATTCCCAAATGGATTGTCATTTCTCTGAGTTTTTTCATTTGTTTTTTATTTTTTATTGTTAGTATAGTGAATTGGTTCGTTGAATTCAGCTAGGTAATCGTGAAACTATAAGCCATGTGACTTCGTTCTTTATTTATTTATTTTAAGAGTCAGGTGCTTTGAATGTACGATAATACCCTCGTTTTATCAACTAGATTTCTTTTATTCCATAAAACTACCTTTCTAATTTACTTGAAAATAGTTTTCTTTGGAATCCACGTTTGTCGTTTTCATTTTTCTTTTTCTTAAAAAATGTTGTTCTCGTTAAAAACTGTACTCCGTGATGACTCTATGCATTCGTTTGGTTACAAAGCTCAAATCTCAAATTTGAATTAAAATTTTTATTTTTTTTTGAAAAAATTTTTTTATTTTTTTTGAAAAGATTTTTTATCTTCTCTAAAAAGTCAATAAAAATTATTATTCAAATTTAAAAATTTTAAATTCAACGCCTGAAAGATTTGGTAGAAAAGATGAGGCTTTTTATTTTAAATATTTTCATTGGTGACAAAAATCAAGGTTATTTCATTTTTCAGGTACGAAGAGAACAATTTGAAGGTGGGAAGGAAGAAAATAAACGTAATGTTAATTGGAGATGGGACAGGCAGAACAGTAATCTCAGGAGGAAAAAGTGTTTTCGATAACTTGACGACTTTCCGCACGGCATCTTTCGGTAAAAAAAAAAAAAAAAAAAAAATTCCTGTGCTTTCTAATTTCCATTATTCATGCATTCATTATTTCGTTATTTCCTTGTTCATTCCAGATAATTTAAAAAAAAAAAAAAAAAACCCACAGCATCACATCACATCACACGCTCTCACCACTACGTGATTTTGTAAAAGCTCCACGTGGCTTGTCCTCAACTTAGATTCTTCACTGTGACGTTAACGTTTACCTCATCTAGTTCTCTCCTTAAAGACGAAATTACCCTTCCCATTCCTTTTTTTTATAAATATTTTTATTATTATTTTTTCTGTTTTCGCATGAAGATGCTAAAATAGTAGTCTCAATAATCAAATCATACCAGAGTGTCGCTAATCATTGGCACAAAATCCAAGCAAAATACGCTGCTTCTGTGTCCTGTCAAAATCAATTTTTTTAAGTTTTTTCTTCTTCAAGGATCAAGACCATTGAGTTTCTAGTCGACACGATCCCTAGCATTTTCCACGACTAAGATCAAATCGGAACGGAATCACACGTACAATCACATTATTGGACGTGCGTCACATTTTCATCTTTCTTATCCTTCTTTACAATAATATTATTTAAGATGTATTAAACAACCTAAATCAACTATTAAAAAATAATTATTTTCAGTCGTTAAGAATAATAATGTCTAATATATATATATATATTACTATATCATTACCTAATAACTGAAATTGAACTATATATTGTGTATATATATTATTATTATCTCATAATGAAATCATTTGAAAAATTACGTCTGAATTATACATGTAATCATTAATAATTTATAAAGAAAAAAAGCTGCATTTTTTATAGTTGAAAATCATAAATAACTCAATAAAAAATTATAATAAATAACATTTCTATGAAAATTAAAAATTAAAATAAATAGTAATGTTTTAAAATAGTTAATGCAAGTAACACATTTGTTATATTATTTTTAGGAACTTGATAAATCTGACCTAAATAAGTCATTTCTTAGAAAAATATACTATTTACCCTAAATATTTTAAAAACTTACTATTTACATTTAATTATTTTCTGAAAATTGTTATTTATTTATTTCTCCCCATCTGAAATTCTTTTTATGTATAGATATATATGTATATATATATATTATCGCTAAAATGCTGATGATGATGATGAACACAGCTGCAACTGGGGCGGGATTCATAGCAAGGGACATAACGTTCGTGAACTGGGCCGGGGCAGGGAGGCATCAGGCGGTGGCCCTCCGGGTGGGAGCAGACCACGCTGTGGTATACCGGTGCCAGATCAACGGGCACCAGGACACCCTGTACGTGCACTCCAATCGCCAGTTCTTCCGTGAGTGCGAGATCTTCGGCACCGTCGACTTCATCTTCGGCAACGCCGCCGTCGTCTTCCAGAACTGCAGCATCTACGCCCGCAAGCCCATGCCCCAACAGAAGAACACCATTACCGCCCAAAACCGCAAGGACCCGAACCAGAACACCGGCATCTCCATCCACGCCTGTCGGATCCTCGCCACGTCGGATCTCGAGGCCTCCAAGGGAAGCTTCCCGACGTATCTCGGCCGTCCATGGAAGCTCTACTCCAGGACCGTCTATCTCATGTCCTACATGGGCGATCACATCCATCCACGTGGCTGGCTCGAGTGGAATGCCGATTTTGCCCTCGACACTCTCTACTACGGCGAGTACATGAACTCCGGGCCGGGTGGGGCCGTAGGCCAGCGGGTCAAGTGGCCGGGTTATCGGGTCATTACGTCGACGGTTGAGGCCAGCAAGTTCACCGTGGCGGAGTTTATTTACGGGTCGTCGTGGTTGCCGTCGACGGGGGTGGCGTTCTTGGCCGGCCTATCCACGTAAATACAAGAAGAAAAACGCTGGACTGAGCTTTTCCAGGCCATTACTGTTGTTGGGCCCAAGCCCATTTATTAGTTGGGTGGGTGCGGGGCCCACTTTTCCTTGTCACTATATGAATATATTTCTATTTTTTTCCACATGATTTAGTAATAAGCACCACTGTTAATCTCTCTCTCCCCCTCACCGCCCCCCCCCCCCCCCTCTCTTTTTTTTGGTGTGTTTTTAACTGGGTGATGTTTTATAGAAGCTATGAATTAAGTACATAGTTTTTTTTTTTTTTTCAATTAGTGATATATGTATATTTTAATTTGGTGTCTTCTTTTTGGGGAAGGGTTATATTGGTAATTTGGAAAGTTTTAACTACGGAAGTTTGTGGTGATATGAACATTGTCCCATTTGTCCAAAATGTGGCTTACATTTCGTGTGCTTTTATGGTGTCGGTGGCGGTTGAAGCCAAACCAATGTTATGACCTTTTTTTAATTTCATTTCTTTGGCTTGAAATATTGTGACGCTATTTAAGTGCCCCCACATTGTCGCTCAGTAAATGATGGCTCCAGCTACATCAATTTTGATCTACTAATTCTTGTGTTGCCACATCCAATGTATTGTCCTAGCTGCCACCAAACCGAGGATCCTCTCTCTTTCCTTTTTTTAAGTAAAAAACGGGATTAATGGAAGAAATCTCGGAACCCATCAACAGAACGAAAATGGGTTGATCCTAGCACAATATATTAATCAGATAAGACTTTCTACATCAAGACTGTTAAGTATCGAATCTGAGAATATCATAAGAAGATAAGAGTGGAAAATATTTTTTGCGCTCCACCAATCCCTTAATGGTAACAAAAAAATCCACTTTTTTAAGTTTAATTTCCTCTCTCCTTTTCCTCTTTATTTCTTTTGTTGGAATTAGGAAGACAAACACTTGGAGGAAAACGTTGCTCTTGCACTCTTTAGCTCATGATTAGGAATTAGTGAATTTTCCTCACATCTGCAAATACTTTGTCACTCTCACTCGAGAGAAAGAGAAAGAAAGAAAGAAAGAAATGAAAAATTGTTGAACTAGAAATTTCAATTCCCTAAACATACCGTCACATGTCCACCTGTCGCAAAGACAATTTGCATTAAAAGTCAGCATCAAACATTTTGCACTACTTTTATATCGTGTCGGAGTGTAGTGTTTTTTGGTTTAGTATCTTGTCAATGAGTCAAACAGAGTGCATTGTAAGGATGGCCCTCACTATAAATGAGTCAGAAACTTGCCAGCTCCAAGTGAGTGCATGGCCAGCTGTGGTCGGCCGTTCGTGGTGTCCAGTCATATTATCCATTTTATCGTCTTGCGACCCACAAAATAGGTACTTCCTTACATGTCTCATCTATTTAATAATTTACGGACAGTTTAGATCATCGTTTAGAGACTTTTTTTTTTATATTTTATTTATAAAGGTTTTTTTTTTCTTTTTTACGTATTTTCTCTCACAAAAATTTGATCTTACCATTTAAATAATTTACTTTTAAAATCTATGATCCAAATAAAATAACAAACTATTAATATTTCTTTTTTTTTTTTTTTTTTGTCCTTTTTAAGAGTTGTCAAATTTGATCCATTCCAAAACACAGCATTTTGGCAATCATACGCTCTTTTGACATGGTTATTACACATGGAGGTGCTGAACGTGATCATATTATCTGCTAGAATAAACGACAAATGATTTTTGTCTCAAGAATATTATTTGCCTTCTTTTGTCTTTCTGGTTGTTTTCAAGGCTCTCTCCGTTAAGTTGCTTGAGGGATCTAAGGAAAGTTACTCACACCACAATATCATTTGGGACAGCGATGGATCACTGGGAATGACAGAGTCGCCATGTTTTGTTTTGTTTTTTATTTGTTATTGTCATTATTTTTTTTACCATATTAAACATATGACTCCTATTTATTTATTAAAAAGAAAGAAAGAAAGAAATAAATAAAATAAATATACTTTCAGACCGGATGAGTTTTCCTGACTCGCCATATTTTGTTAAGAAGCAAGTTGATGCACCTATTTCTCTTATCAGTCCTTGGACTAGTGGAGGTTCAATCAATCAAAGCCCAAAAGACCACTTTGTAGAAAAGACGAAGCAAACTTTGTAAATAACGCAAAGAAAACTGCATAAAAGTTACTTTTTTGACGTGAAGCACCGAAAAACAGATCACTACAATTACTGAAGGGGTGCAGACGCAAGAATAACTTTCCTTTTTTCTCCCTTTAAGATGCACTCTGAATCGCGGTAACCTAATTCAAAAGTGCTGCTAAATAAGGGTATGTGCCATTAGACTTATAATAGTAGACATGAAATTAGATCGACTTCGATTAAAAATTGGTTTAGGACATTTCCATTTTATTGATGGGCTCTATTTATGACACGTTTAGTAAAATAATCGAATATAGGATATATGTATACGTACACTAAATGACATTCTTTAGATCATCAAGTCGTCTATTAATAATTGTTGACCCAGACTCGATAAGTGCAATTCACTTGTTCCTAGAACTTGAGAAGTTCAATGTCCTATTTAGTAGCTTGCCGCTGCGTGATCTTCCTTAAGTGGAGGCCATTATGGCGAAGCTGTCATCTATGCCACTATTTGGGTGGAACCTTATTTGGGATAGAGAGATTTAAACTATACGCTTTATAATAGAGTTAGACCATATCTGTAATCACATACACTTACTCGAATTGAGACTCAAAGTTTATTATGTAACCGAGATTATTAGTTAATCAAACATTCATTTATCGAGGTTTTGTTGCTCATAGTAAAAAAAGAAGATATTATTTACTTTCCGTAGGATGGTTGGAGTTGAACCCTTCACCTCTTAAGGAATTCGCTCTCTTTTTGCTAGTTATTGTTTTTTATATTCTTAATACACTAATTACGTTTATGAATTTCAAAATTTCGGGAGGGGGGGGGGGGGGGGGTGGGGTGTGTGACCAGAGTTTCACATGGTAAATGAATGAGTTTTTCCACTCTCAACCACTATTTGTAAAGGACTAAATTTTCTTGCATCTTCACAGTTCCATAAAGCATCAAATGTCTTGATTTGAACGTCTTTTGTATGCTACTCCTTAATTTATTCGTCTCTATATTGACTATGCTACCAAAAAAAAAAAAAAGCCCCACGCACACAATCAAAAATTATTTCTTTAGCAAAATACGTGACTGGGACACTCTTCACTGCATGGTTTTCTTTAAATCATCAAGCCATCGATCCATGATTGTAGACACTGACTCGAGAAATGCAGTTTTGCTCGTTCCGGGGAGCTCAGCTTCATTTGCTTCTTGAATGATCTGCTCAATGACGGATTCTTCCTTCAAAGTTTTCCTGCACATGATACTTCCAATGGCAAACGGAGTGAGTCCTCTCTCCGCGCCTTTCTTTAGAAGCATGGTGGAAATTCGAAAGTTGCGAGCACACTCGGACGGCAGTTCCCACCGATAAAAATTGAGAAGTTCAATGTCTTGTTCGGCATCTAGTGATTTGATGTACTCCAGAGTCTCAGCAGAATAGGGTTTTTTAGCTTGAGGCCAGTAGAGCCAGTCGAATGTGCAATCTTCAAACTGCGGTTTGGAGCAAGCATGATAGGTAGTTTGGACTAA
>JAFMPE010107393.1:2804-20733 GCA_024759925.1 Ficus religiosa | reverse complement strand
TTATCCAGACAAGAAAAGAGAAAGCTTTGTGAATGGCTTGCGTCCGTGAAAGTGCCAAGTGGGTACTCTTCCAACTTTAAAAGGTTGGTGTCGATGAAGGATTTGAGGCTCATTGGAATGAAAACACATGATTGTCATATTTTGATACAACAATTATTACCTCTTGCATTGTGAGGAGTTTTAACAAAAGATGTAAGATATGCAGTTACGAAGTTGTGCTCATTTTTCAATTCAATTTGCTCCAAGGTAATCGATCTACTTACGCTAGATTCGCTACAATCAGAATTGGTAATGACTTTATGCATGCTTGAGAAGTATTTCCCACCAGCCTTTTTTGATATAATGATCCATTTAACGGTGCACTTAGTTCGTGAAGTTAAGCTATGTGGACCGGTCCATTTAAGATGGATGTATCCTTTCGAAAGGTACATGAAAGTTTTGAAGGGTTATGTGAAGAACTGAAATAGGCCGGAGGGATGTATAGTGGAAAACTACTTAGTCGAGGAATCAATTAAATTTTGCTCTGAGTATTTGTCCAATGTGGACCCAATAAGGTTGCCAACGAGTGGGCCATTTACGTCAAAAGGACTATCCGTGGCCGTTCATTCACCAGTAAAGCAAGATGAATGGGAAAAGGCTTGTCTGTATGTTTTGCACAATACTAAGGAAATGGAGCCTTTCATTAAGGTTCACATGACGGAATTAAGAAATGCAAATCCAAGGAAAATAAGATCTGAGAAGTGGATTCAAGATGAGCATAACCGGACATTTCGGGAGTGGATAAGCCGGCATTTACATATGAAGCCTAGCGTTTCCCAAGACTTAATGAAGCTAGCAAGAGGACCGTCATTGATAGTCACAAAATATACATCGTACTTTGTCAATGGCTACTCCTTCTACACTCGTGAAAGAGATCAGAAGCATCCCATCCAAAATAGTGGTGTGAGCCTTCGTGCCGAGTCTATGCATATTTCATTCGCAAAAGACAAGAGCCTGGTATACGGTTCCATGAACTACTTTGGGTTCATTGAAGATATTTTGGGAACTTGATTATTGCGGCTTGCGGATAGCACTCTTTAAATGCAAGTAGGCTGACAATAATTTTGTTAAGATTGATAAGGACGGCGTAACAGTGGTGGACTTTAGGCGTTTGAGATACAAAAATGATCCTTTCATTATGGTGTCGTAAGTGGTTCAAGTCTTTTACACAACGGATCCCGACCATCTACAGTTATCTTTAGTTGTGCCAATGAAGCCAAAATTAATCCGAGATGGCCAAGAAGATGTTGAAAATTACACCGACATTCCATCTTTTACAAACGGTTTGCCACCGGGAGAGAAGATTGATGATTTGGACGATGATTCCTCATACTTGCTTCGTTTAGATGTCGAGTGGACACGTGTTGAGAAGACCAATAAAAAAAAAAAAAAAAAACTTGATAGTGTTTTTTTTTTGTCCATTGTATATAATTTATAAGTTGTATTACCTTATACGTTAATTGCATGTGCACATTATAATATTTAGTATATGCTTTTGTGTGAATGAATACAAGATCAATAAAAGTTGTTGATGGGTTAGTTTATGCATAACACACAGGTGTGGCCACCAATGGGATTATATTGCGGGAAAAAAAATTATTTAAAGCCTTCACGGTCACAATACCACGACGGTTTTTTTCAAAAACCGTCATGGTATATTAGATACCACGACGGTTTTTTAATTAAACCATCGAGGTATCTTAAGACACCGTAATTTTACAAATTGTTCTAAAATTCTCACAATTTTTAAGAACTATTAAAAATTTACCGGAATGGATACCACGACAGTTTTTGAAAAACCGTCGTGGTTTCTGTTCAACAAAATTTAAAAAATTTCCCGAAAAGCGTGCATGCTTGCATGTGGCCCAAATTTTGCTCCCTCCATATAAAAACAAATAAAGACCTCATTCCCTCCACTTTCTTTCTCTAATTTTCGGTAACTCCCTCCATTGTTCTCTCTCTTTGCTTTCCTTGCATCCTCCATTTTCTCTCTTAATTGGCTCCCATCTCCATTCTCTCTTTTCCTCACCTACGGTTTTTTCCTCACCCTCTCTCTTTCCTCGCCGTCACCACCTACTCTCTCTTTTCGGTTTGTCGCCGTCGCTTTTCGGTAACTCCCTCCATTATTCTCTCACTTTGCTTGCCTTGCATCCTCCAATTTCTCTCTTGGCTTCCATCTCCATTCTCTCTTTCCTTGCCGTCGCCACCTCCTCTCTCTTTTTCGGTTTGTCACCATTGACCACGCCCACGCCCACGCCCACGCCCATACCCACACCAAACGGTAAGTTTTCGGTCTCTATTTCACCAAACGATTGATGGAAGTGAGATAAGAAATTTGTAAACTTCATTTTAGGTGATTGTTGATTGTGTTTGTGATTTTTGGATTATTTTTTGAGGGGAAAAAATGTTGCTTTTGCATGTTAAATTTATGCACACTACATGTTCAACCAAATGCCTCTTTGAGTGAGACTTAGTTTCGGTTTGTTGTACAATGGTTGGGTGAGGCGATGGTTTACCAAATTTTTGGAGAAAAATTGTTGAATTTGTTTATAGTTGATTTCGGAAAATTGTTGAATTTTCACGGATTCGATAATTTTCCGGAAAAAGTGTTGATTTTGTAACTTATATGTTAGCATTTTACATGTTCGATAAAATGCTTATGTGAGTTCGAATTAGTTTTATATTGAATTAAATTGATTGGGTTGTGCACGGATTTGGTAATTTTTTGGGAAAATTGTTTATGTTGTGACTTAGATGTTAGCACATGACATGAAAAGATAAAATGCCTCTTTGATTAAGTTATTTGTCATTTCCGTAATTAATTAAGTATACGTGCAATGTTTACTTTTTTGTATATGACAATGATTTAATATATGCTTTTGATTGTTTTCTATGTATTTGGGTGCCATGATTTAATAATGATTTAATTACTTTGTTTTTTTTGTTTTGTAACGTGTTTCGGTGCGGAGTTGATTTAGATTGATTTAAAATGTCGCAAGACCACGAGGAGGAACACTCAACTCAAACTCAAGTTGGAAAACCACGACGAACCAACTCACCTAGATTTAATCCCGATGATGATGATAAATGACGAGCAACTCTTATGAGAAGAGTCCACTAAGTTAGGACAAAGGGAGAACGAATTGAAGTTTCGTTCAACGTGAAACGGCAACCAATAGGGAAGGGAGGAGATGCATTACAGAGTTGGATTGGAGTGCTTGCTCGAGAGCACATACCCATTTGGATATCTAACTTTAGAAGTGCCGATTTAGCCCAAAGGAAAGAAAGAGTGTGGACGGAAATCATAATTTTTTTCACTGTGGAGCTACCGTTTAAAAAACAAGCTTTAAAGTCATGTGCAGAGTTAGTGAAGAATTTCAGATATGATCTTTATCAAGCTTTTGTAAGGGATAATATTGACGAAGAAATTGTGTGGCAGCGATCGCCAAAGATGGTTCACAATTACCCCACTATCAGCCAGGATGATTGGAAAAAATTCATTGCGTATCGTCAGACCCCGGAATTCAAAAGACTATCCGAACAAGGAAGTGAGATAAAAAAGAATAGCAAATATGGATCAACGGGGGGCCAAGACGGATATAGATAACGTGACCAAGCACATGTACGTGAATTACTGAGATAAAATGTGTAAATGGTATGTTGTACTTCCAATTTCTTCTTATATGTTTACTGCAGTTCGAGAAGACAGGAAAATAGGCAGAGCGGCATAATAATTGGCTGGACATACGCATCAAACCTGATGGATCTTTCAAGAATGAAGCATTTAAAAATATTGCGGATACATAGTAAGTATTTGAATCCATTTAAAATATCTTAATCTCGTATACTCATTTATGTTTACGAAGTCATCAGATATTCTATATTTGTTACAGGATGACTTCAGTGAACAACAGACACAAGGAAGTTTCGAATCTGTGGGGATAGAGGAATATTGACCAAGGCATTAGGCAATGCCGAGCATTCAGATCGGATTCAGGGTCAATCTAAGTTTGTCAAGTAGTCGCAATACTTCAACATTGTGGGAAGCTCAAAGGAAAATCCTGAAGTCTTATATATGAAACTGAAGCTGAGGCATCGGAAAGAACCGTACAGGAACTTTGTGAGAAGCACGGTATTGACCGAGAGACTATGACAGAGGAGCTAACCACACCGACAGTTGATCAACACAACAACTTCAAGGCTAGTTGCACTCTGAATGAAAAAGGAGCTAAGGCATTGGATCTGAAGACCATGCCGAACACAAGTAAGGAATGCCATCTATTTCTTCCTGATTTAATTAACGGAGGAGATGTGCTTGTTGCAAACGGCAGGGCATACATGGAATGTGTTCCAATGGACACAGTCCATGGGATTCCTTTAGGTGAGGAGAATGTACGAGTGACAATTACAGTCCCAAAACTAAAAGGTGCACTCCTACCTATTCCGACGCACGAAGTCACATGTATTGAAAAAGCTTTCGGTGGGTTTGTTGCTTGGCCGAAAAGATTAGTCATCGTTCAAAGAAGTTTGAGCCAGGCAAGCCAAGGTCCCAGTCATGCTCCTGACTGAGAAGCCGAGGGGAGCAAACGAACCAAAAAGAGAGCAGGGAGGAAGAAAATACGGTCACAACCGGTGCAAGAAGAAATGCCTTCGTTTGACTTTACTGACATTCCCTTCGAGTTGAGACATTTGGCATATTACGCACAAAATTCCATGCGTGACGGTACCCAATTAATATGTCCACAACAACAGTTCGTCATTTTCGATGACATGCCCATATATATTGGGTTTGAAGATATCTACCACTTCGTAACATTTAAAGAAATCAGTGCAAACAGCATAATGATTTACATCAGGTAATACATTTATCTTTAAACAATTTAATTATTTATCCTTCTCAATCTTATATACGTCAATTTTGCGTAACAAGTGTGCTTAATTATTTTACAGATACTTAGCGGATTGTTGTGCAATAGCAGGTATGGATCAATGGTTCGAGTTTATTTCTCCAGTTCTCGTATCACCAGTTCAACAAAGTGTAGATCGCACCGCCTACGTTCGAGAGAGGGCTGATTATATTCTACGGATCTTAAGAAACGCTACAAAGGAAAAGCTGTTTCTCATGCCATATAATAGCAACCAACATTGGATCTTGGCAGTTATTGATCCATGGGATGACTCGGTCCTACATTTTAATCCTCTCAGAAACGAACCAGGTGATGATTTTAAAAACCTAATTATGACGTAAGTATTCTTTGATGTTCATAATTCTGATTATATGCATACAATAATTGTTGTTGTAATTGTTTTCAAATTTGTCAAATTGTTAGGGCATTTAATGATTGGAAGTTGTTGGTGGGAAGATGAATGAGACAGCGACGGAACGGGGAGACGTTGATTGATACTGTTCGATGTCCAATATAGAAAGATTATGTAGAGTACGGTTATTTTGTGTTAGCTTTCATGCGAGAAATAACCCTTACTGTTGATGAACTAGCTGCCCTTCAAACCAAGGATTTTTATACTGATGCTGACATGAGTTTGGTTAGGCAAGAGTGGGCAACATTTGTTATGCGGTTTATTCAATATTGACTAAAAACAATATATCAATTTTGTACTATATGCATATTAATTGTACAAATCTAGGTCATTACAGATTGTATTTATCATTTTATTCTTGACTGTCTAATAATGGATAACAAACGAAATTTACCACCCGTGTGGAATGAAACAAATTCGGAAAAAAATTTCTTTGTGACTATAAAGGAAACCGTCGTGGTAGCTCGGGAAACCGTCATGGTAGCCAGGCTACCACAACGGTTTCACAAGTAAACCGTCGTGGTTTCAGGGAAACCACGACGGTTTCCCAAGGAAATTGTCCACGACGGCTTCTCACGGAAACCGTCGTGGTTTCTTGACTACCACGATGGTTTTTCGTCAAAAAACGGTCATGGTATATCTGAAATGTTCAAATTTAAGCCCATTTTTCCACATTACACAACGGTTAAAAAACCGTCATGGAATCTCAAAAGATACCACGACCCTCACGACCTTGGATTTCATGACGGTTAGAAAACCATTGTGTAAGTGTTATCACGATGGTTAAAAACCGTCGTGAAATCTATATTCTGTAGCAGTGATAAAACCCCATATGAAAAAGAAAAGAACAATCTTTTAACTTAAAAGAAAGGTTCAACCATTTTTTTTAAAGAGGTGATCCACCTAATTTCACATTTATTTATTGCTAACAAAGCAAGGTATTTTAGTCATATCGGATCTATGATTGTCACTTACTAAAAAATAAAAACAAATGAAAGCACTATCAAGTTTCAAATTTGAGAGCCCCCACCCAAATCCTGCCCCTCTTTTTTTGTTTTTTGTTTTTTTTTGTTTTTTTGTTTGTCAAATAAATGAAAATTAAATAAGAATAAATAAATACATCAGTTTCATTAACAATAACAATAACAATGATAATGATAATGGATAGACTCGTGATACGTATTATAAGTAGGGATGGGAATTTAGTTAATCATTGTTATAAGGAATTTTGATGCATGTGGGAAGGCACCAAAAATTACATTTGGTTATAAGTAGTGGAAAATATAGAAAATCAAATGAGAAAATCGAGAATAAAAAATCAAACGAACCAAAGTTGACAAGTACAGAGACGCATGGACGCCCTTTTTACGTCGTAGAGGAGATTTTTTTTTATGGACATTTATTTGCCACCATCGACTCAAGTGTTGCGTGCGTGGATCCTCACCATTGCCTACGAAAACCGGCATGAATCGACCATCTGATACACGAGGGACGTAATCTTCTTTTTCATCGCAGTGAACGCAACTCTCACATTAAGAGTGCACCACTATAATTTTGCAATTTTATTGCTCCCGACAATCAAGAATCAGGGCATCTTATAATTTAGCAATAAAATTTTTTAGAACGCCGGGAAAACAAAAATCCAACAGCTTATGAGAAAGTTATTTAAGCATAATTATGAATTATGATTACCGATTGTAGGTGCGACATCTAATAAATTTACTTGTTATGTTTCACCTGATAATTTAGCAGTAACAAATTCTCTGTGAAGAGATTATTACCTACTTACAAAAAAATTGATATGTATGAACAATATTTACACAAATACACTTGTATATTTACACAAATATTAGCACCTTGTAAGAAGCTATTTGAAAAAAAAAAAAAAAAAAAAGCCATCGCTCTTCCGATAAATAAATCAAAGAATGTAGTTATAATTATAGTGATATTTGAATCTTTGTACCTGATTGGCCACTTCTAAATGTGTAGCCAAACAATGCCAAAATGTTTGACATTCTTGTGGTTTGCTTTCATGGAGTGAAACTATACAAACACAATTACCCTCGTCAAACCATCAAAATGGCTTCAAAATCTTTTAATAGAATGCTCAAGCAATATACGACATTGATGCAAAAATTGCGTAACTTGGCGAAATATGTGACATTGCGAATGATTATAACTTCCATACCAGGTTTTGCGAGCCTGTCGAATTCAATAGCAAACTTCAGGAGAAATTGTCTCTGACAAAGTCAAAGTGGCAGGCCGTAATTCTGGTATGATCTGATCCGTCCGTCCCAGCCTGCCGTTACGATGACCATACCCCATGTTTGAGGACTAATGACCCTGTTGGGGAAAACTGACTTCAAAAGCTTGGGTTGTGATTTATGTTTTGCAGATGACGCAGGCAATGAGTTTGAACAAGGAAGCTTCTCCTCTGGCCAGGTCGCGGATCCCTTGGAGGCAGACTCGGAGAAAAGTCCATTGCCCAGTGACAAGTAATTGGCTGATGAGAATAGCGATTGCTTTGATCCTCTTAGTGTGGGAACAGAAAGATCAGGATATGTAAATTCTCCCGACTTACTTGGCAGAACATAGCTCCTGCATGTTCTACCAGACCAAGGAATCGCGACTGAGGCGTTGTTTGAGAAGAAATGCTCACAAGACCACTGGCTCTTTGGCTGAGTCGTCGGCCCATCCTCACTCCTATGGTTCCAGATATATACATTCGAGTCCTCGCTTGCAGAAACAATGTGTGCTCCGTTGTTTGTGAAACTTGCAGATATCTGACTTCCTGCATTCCGGAACCCTGAAGACGGAGAACAAAAGAAATAGGAACATAAAAACATCTTGGATTTCTGTATTGGCCGCAATTCATGCATTAACCAGAGATACTAATAGACAACAAAGAATAACTACCAACCTCGGTATTTGCAGATCACATCAACCCCATGAAGAATCCGGACTTGAGAATCAGCAGAGGTCACCATCAATTTGCTTGGATCAGTTGGAGAAAACTGTATAAAAGGACAAGATTATGGACATCTCATTACATAAAACGAAGCCTACTAAAAAAACATTACAGGGGAAAAAGAGAAATTATGGAAGGAGGCACCCACCTGAAAGCCGGTTATCCTCTTGAGCGGTGACTTTTTCTTGCCCTGCAAGGATATTTGAGCATAAAGTTGCAGATGGTTATCTGATAAATTAAAATCACCGCAGTTAGCATTCACCAAAGCAATTATTCTTCACGTACAAATTAATTATCATATATAAATTCAAAATTCTCCTCTCCCAAAACTAATGACTTAAATTGTTGAAAGCTCGGTTATTCCAGCTTGTTATTGCCGCATACACACAGAGAAAACAATTGATCCTCAAATTCTAAAACTCATAATATTGATCCTACAAATGCAAGGCTACAATCCACCGTGACCCCCATTAAAGCGAAACAATTATCTATACAAGTTTTTATAGACACTAGGACATGTCAATTTCCTCCTACAGATATTTCATCAAACGCAACGACTTAGGAATGTAAGGAAACTAAGATTATTTTGACACACCTGATAAATCATAAAAGTGGCAATCGCCATTCATGGAGCCAACAATTCCTCCCTGCACAAATAAGACGGTCTGTATCAAGAATCTTAATGGTGTAATGCTATTTCAAGTAAGTAATAAGGGGATACCTATCAAACCTTTCCGTCAGGACGATAACAGACAGCGGCTACTATTTCCGTTACATCAGTCCAATCAACAACTTGACAAGCGGGAATTGCCCAAATGCGTACTTTTCCATCTATAGAGCCGCTGATGAAGTAATTATCATCGACAGGATTGAATTGAATACTCGTAACTGCATCAAAGCAAAATCACATAGAGAGCACTTACAAAGAAAATTCATCAAGATGGTCTCAACATACTTGCTTATCATAAACAAACATGAGTCTAATTAGATGTAGCCTATAAAAAATGCAAAAAAGAAGCATAGGGCATACCATAGCTATTATGAGAAAAAATGTTTAGGCAATGATCACATCCAACTCGCCACAGTCGAACAGTCTTGTCAACGGAGGATGATAGCAGATGCTGCATAAAACGAGATCGTAACTACAACTCAATTGAAAGCAAGAGAGAGAATAAGAAATAATCAATTAACAACCAATTCACTAACCTTATTTTTTGACCATGAGAGATCCAAGACATCACCAAAATGGCCGTGGAACTCATGTATAGGTTTCTCCAATAACCGGAAAACCTTTTTAGGAAAAATGACACAAGTTTTTCCCGAAACCTTAAATTTACCATTTTTTTCTGGACTAACATTATAAGGTACAACTTCAGAAAAATCATTAATCTTGAAGTATGCATACGAAGGATCATTATCAAGAATGTCAAATTCAGCTGATCTCTCTGACTCCGTCACCTGCCAGACACGCACAATTCCATCTTCACCTGCGCTTGCGAGGTACTGACCATCTGGACTGAATTTCATGGTTAAAATTGACCCCTCATGAGCTGATATGTTTTGTAACATATAAAGGGATGATAATTCTTTGGCCCTCTTCCGGTACGATCTAACCTTAACTGCTTGAACCCGAGCTGCAACATACGGATAAGCACCATTACAATTGATGCTATGAGCTTCCAATTGTCTATCAACAAAGCAAGCCGCGGCACCAATTCTCTTCAGCCACCTTCTTTTTGCCAGCTTACTCGCCGCATCAGATATGAAAGCGTCTTCAACCCCTTTCTGCATCAAACGCTGAACTAAAGGAGACATACCAAGACTCTTATCAAACTCTTCAACAGTAAGCAACCGGTCTGAACCCACTTTACGAAGTCGCCTCGGCATCCCATCCTGTCCAAGCTCATCCACAACAAACTCCGTCCCGTCATCCAAATTTCTTATCCTAAAACTGAAGCTCTCCTCCCGCGTCCCATTTACCAATTCCCTAGCATCATTCGATGAACACGACATGGAGGACTGACTCAACGAAAGCACATCATCAGTACTCGATGATCCTAAAACCGCACCACTGCATTGGGCGATTCTATCCGTCTCCACCTCCAGTTCATCACAAGACGTGATCCCGGTATCTTCTGTCGTCGTTTTGTCCTCGCTCAAACCCATCCATCTTAGAAATTTATCGCGCCGCTCACGAATACTCATTTGGTTACTAATCCAAACATCATATCCTATACTACCGGGCAAAGAATCAATGACCCTATATTCCCCATCAGCATCTTCACGGCAATCAGAACTTGAATCAGACACAGAGGAAATGTCCTCACGAGTGTCGAAAAATCGGTCCACTTCCTCACTCATACTTCCCTTATCTATGTCAATATCATTAAAACCCCCTAAAACCACAACCCCAAATACTTCATCAATCAAACACCAACCAGAGGACTAGCCTGAAAAACACCAAAACCCCACGTGAAAAACAACAAAAAAACATGATAAAAAAAAAAATTATCGATAAAAAAAAAATTATCCCCACATTCATTTCTCCAAAATTCCGACCCAAAACTGCAGATCCCAATACAAAACACGCCAAAACTGATATGACAAAAAGAATTTCAAGAAACAAAACTCTTAACTTCAATTCAAGACGCAAAAGCAAACATAACCAAGAATCAGAAAAAACACATTTTGACAAACAAATCAAATAAATTGGAAAAATCAAAACAAAATCGAATTTAGATGAACTAAAATAAAAAACGATTTGGGCACCTGGGATTGTCTATAAAAGGCCGTCAAAACCAAGAAACAAAGCCAACCCACCATCTTGATCATCTTTCCATGGCTACTTTTCGAGCTCTAGCCAAGCATCTCGCTCTCTCTAGAAGAGTGCGCAGCCAAGGTGTCAGACACTCTATACAGGCAATAGAACAAGCAGGTTTCAAAAATAATAAATAAAAAAAATGAAGAAAATCAAATATGGATAAAACCCAAAATGGAAAAAATGGAAAAAGAAACTGGCAAATAGGAAAAATTATGAATAGAAAAGAAAATCTCGAGGACAGTGAAAAAGGGTGACCCGATAACCAAGATTTTAAGACCGTGTTTGTCTGCGCCAACCAACTGTTCAGCCTTTTTGGGTAGTGATTTACATTTTCACCCTCTGTTTTGGTCCGTGATTACGGTTTTGTCCCTGATTAGCATGAAAATAAGGGAGGAAATTGAGCATTTTATTTGCGAATAGAATACACGTGCTTGTTGTTTTAATCCTTAATTTAGGATAAAATTTATGTGTGGTTTGCTTATTTGGCTATTCCTATTAGGCCCTTTGGTGGGGGGTTTGGAGGAGATAAGTGTTGAACAATTTACAAAAAAGAAAAAAAAAATTAATAAATTAAAAACATATGCTCAAGTTCTTAAGAATTTTCTTTTACTTTTATTGGACATAAGTTTAAGAATGAACTGTTTTTAAAAAAAAAAAATTTTGAAATAAAATATATATGAAGCATTTTAATGGTCATGTGCTTTATTTGTTTATTTAATTTTTTTTTAAACTGAATGTGAGAGAATATGAATCCTACATATTTATGGTCAAATGATATATGTGAATTAATTGCATTGATGTCAGAAATTACAAAAGTGTGTTATATGATATAGGCAAAGTTTTCTATTCCGTGGCCATAAGAACTGACACATGTAAAATTAAGACTAATATCTTGAAACATTAATTTGTTAATATGGAAAAGTTTATCTTCATACGTGTCACTTAAAGTAAATATTTTATAATATGTCATGTTAAACATAATATTATATGTAGATAAATTAATAGTTATATGAATCTAAAAAAAGAAATTAAGTCGAATTTATACTGCTACGGACAATCTCATTTTATATTTTTTTATGTACACGTATGCTAATGCAAAGAAAATATTTTAAATTTCTTAAAAGAGCAATATCTTTGCTACATTTTCTTTAATATGGAAAAGTTTCTATACTCATACGTGTCACTTATAGTAAATACTTTAAAATACATCATGTTAAACATTAAGTTACGCAATATTATATATAGATAAATTAATAGTTATATAAATCTGAAATAAGAAATTAAGCCGAATTTATATGGTTATTGGACAGAAAAATCATTCTATATATATTTTTACATACACGTGTTAATTCTAATGCAAAGAAAATATCTTAAATTTCTTAAAAGAAGAATATAAATCTTTGTTATATTTGCCTTTGCATATCTTAAATTTATTAAAAGAACATTATATATCTTTGTTATGTTTGCCTAATTTTAAGTTAGGATATGTGGCTATGATAAAAAGAAAGTGCACCTAGAAAGAAAAAGGGAGGAGAAAAATAAGAAAATTATGAAGCTATAAATTCTAAGAGAAGCAGCTCTAAGTTGGTCAATATTGGTTTGTAATTTGTTTAAGAAAATTCCATGTTTTTATTACGTACATTTTTATTCTCAAGGAAAAACAACAATGCATGGGTCGCGAGAGTTGGTATCAGGATAAATTAATATTCTGTTTAGCTAAATAACCATCAGCATATACCAATAGATAATTTGTGACACATATTTCTACACATATATATAGATATATATATATATTCAATACTATAGTGTATATATATACACAATACATATTATTTATTGCTTTGAAAGTCTCTATTTTCTCCAGCTGCATAGTTTGGACCTTTCCAAACAAGTCTTACATCAAGAAGCACGTGGTTGCATATCTTAGAACTTGTCAAGCCCTTTCAAACCTAATTCAAATTGGGCAAAAATAAAAACAAAAAACATTAAATATAACGAAAACAAAACTTGGCTACTTGACATGTTCGTTTAGATGTTATTTTCACAAGAACCAAAACTATTTAATAACATATATATGTTAGGTCATGATTGTGGAAATCAACTTGCCCAAAAGTGTTTCCACATATTTGAGTATATATATGAGACCTACATTTATATTTATATATTTCAGAGATGGGGATTTAACTTTAATAAAATTCAAGCGTAGAAACTTGGACAAGTACTAAAATATACCTAGCAAATTTCGACAACCATATATTTTGTATATGAGCTACAACTCTCCGACACAAACTTCGATCGTAATTTTTTTTATCAATTTATTTGACAATCATTGGTATTGTTTTATATTAGAAGAGACAATTCTTTATCAATAATTGGCCTGTCAACTTTCAATCATCTACTAATAATAAAATGACTCATTTACCACATAAATTAATTAGAATTATAATTGATACATGCCTACCATTCTTCATATATATATATATATATAAAGATTATTACTCTCTAATTCCCAACGGTAATAAACCATTGATGACTTTTTTTTTTTTTTAAGTGAATCCATGACAACTAATTTAAGTAAGCACAAAATGTGTTTTTATCTTTGATTGCAAGTATAGTGTCATGGTAATATCACATTTAACTCCGTCAAAAGATGCAAAACTCAAATCCCACTCTCAGATTCATAAATTTAAATTAAAAAAACAAAAAGGTGTTTTTGTCTATAAACTAACGATCATGACTACCTAGCTAGGTTAGTAGTTGCGTGAACATAATAATGCTTTCTCCCAAACAACAAAGCATATATTCCTTTTTTATAATTTTGAACTTGTCTACTGCTTCTCCTAATATAATTAAGAGATCTTACGCATGAGTTCTAATAATTATTAATATTAAATCCTGTGTAGTTTTGAGTTTAGCTAGGAGTTGTTGACTTCTCGTGTTTCATGACTCTGAACAAAAGACCAATTACATACCAAATTTGAGAGAATATGTATATTACTTGCAGTTTTCCGAAAAATCTGGAGCTCCTTTATTTATTTATTTATTTATTTATTTTTTGCCCTTATTAATTAGCAAAATAAGAGAGAAAAAATCCGAACAAACTTTAAGACATCTCAATGCAATTGTCAACTACTAAAAATTTATTCCACAATTTCCACTCAATCTACTAAATTAAAAGAAAATTACTGTAAGTTAAAAGAAAGAGTAAAAAAAGAAAAAAGGCCTCAGGGCTTGCATAAAATAGAAAACGAGCTCCATCAAACCATTACCATCTATAAAACCACCTTCATTAAGAGAGAAGGAAGCTTGGATTTAGAGTTGTAAACAGAAAATTATATGAAGACCAACAAAAATATACGCTTATTTTGTGGGCTAAAAAGATATATGTATACGTACATATATATATATATTTTGGTGGAAATATATATATGTATATGTATATTTATTGTCATTTCAATTGCTATTCTGCCTACCCTATTTAAAAGAAGAATTATTGAGGATCCAACTACCTTATTTGTTTTCCACAATCTTTAATTTGAGGGAGCTATATATATATATATATTTATATTTAACTTGAGGGAGCTATTTAACTTTTTTTTTTTTCCCTTATTCAATCTTGTTGAGGGGTAATGATATTCTGTGATCAGTTACGGAGGTTTTATTTCAATTGGGATTGTGTATATAATATATATATATATATATATTTAAAAAATAAAAATTGAAGTTACATTCTAGTTTTTAAAAAACTAAAAATAAAAATTGAGAAGGTGTCTAATTGGATATACGTTCAAAAGCCAAATTTCAGTGGAAACAAAACAGAAAAAAAAAATATATATATATATATATATTATTATAAATTTTTTAAAACGCTTTTAAAAAATATGGGGAAAAAAATGTTATTAGGAGGATTGCTTCCGGCTCTCAAATAGCTCCGCCACTGGTTCTGTCTACAGGAAGCCACAGCGAAGAGTATAATTTCCTTGAGTACTTTTCTAACATTAATTAATCAATATGTCAAGTCTATGCTAGTACTATAATCATAATAATTAGACCGACCAAACAAGAAATGTGGGACATAAACAACAATCAAAATATGACGAATAGTCAAATAACATATACATAGGATTTTACGCTAATGGAAGTTCTCTTTGTTTTGAGTGTACATATATTAAATGGTTCTTTTTATATAATGTTTTTTTTTTTTCTTTTAAGAGGTTTTTATATAGTGCTATGACTATTAAAAATAATGTAGAATTGGATCACAAAAGTTAAGTGGACCCTCAAATGTGCACAATCTTATTTCCCAATGGCTACTCAGATTTCTTCTTTAGCACAAGAATCATGCCGACCACTAATAATATTTCTGTTTTATCCAATTCTTACAATATAGAATTTTCGTAAATTTCCCCTTTTTTATTATCTATTTTTTCATATATACTCACATTCATTAAGAGCATTATTGATGAAACTATTATGTACTTTCTTTATAATAATGTTCACATCCAAAGAGAAAAAGTAAGGGTGTTCTTTGTCTCTAAAATAATAATAACAACAATAATAACTGTTTTGAAAATCATCTGTCATTGAGAAGAGATATCATAGTGGCATATTAAAGCGACAATTCATGAAAGCAACTATACGATTCACTAAGGTGAAATGTCTAAATGTTTGGTTGATTCACAGCACAGTAATTCCACTTCTAATTATTTACATGGAAAGATTCAATGAACGAAAAAGACACAATACTATAGAGAATTCTAAGTAAGATCACACAATTCATTAATTATAAAATAACTAAGATCTAAATACTATAGCATCAAGTACAAAATATATTACACTACCCCAATAATTATAGATAAGTGTTGAGATTAGATTTCGTACATCATCTCTCACATACACGTGTTTTCGGATAAGCCATTAGAGAGCACAATACAACATGGAGATATGTCGTTTAGAGGACCCGGGAATGATTCCCGAATGACAGAAGAACAACTGGCGGGCGACTCGAAGGTCAGCAAAGCTAAATAAGGAAAGTTGACTTTATGGGCAGGATTAGAAAACTAAATCCAACATATTAGGTAAGGGAATCAGTCAACAGGCTCAGATCTCATGGAAAAGGCAGTTTCCTGATGTCTTCTAGTCATTTTCGAATTGGAAAGTTAAGCAATACAAAAAAGGACAACTACCCATCAGCCTTCAGGGCATATTCTACTAGAATAAGGCAACTCAAGGTATCAAACTACTCCCTATAAATCAAGGCTTACTCCGTAAGCCCAGGGATCCTCTTCTTCCAGCCATTCCGAACGTTCAACTTATTGTACTTAGCAATATACACACAAAATTCCTCAAATCACTATGCATTATCCATCATCTCTTTCTACCCCTTTTTTACTTAAAATGGCCATTGTAACACTCTTTTGCATATAGTGGAAGCTTCCGGAAGCACTACATATGATGTAGTTTAAAGATTAAAGGCGAACCTTTATAAAATTAGTTATCTCTGTCTCTATTTACTTTTCTTGTAATTTATTTTTATTTCTTGCAACTCACTAATGACACGCCGATGGCCAACCGACGACCCGCCCGTCGTCCTATTTCGGCCATTGGTTCTATTTTTCTTTGATTGCAGATCCAACCCTCTATAATAAGTATTATTTTATTTATTTTTTAAATGAAATAAACAAAATTAAGCGAGATGAGTTCAGAGGGGGGAAAAAAGAAATTTTTGTTCCAAAAAAGGACCGATTTATCAAGCCCCTTTATAGTAGGATGCATAGGGATAATCAGATTGATGAGTAATATTGCTATCTCTTTCTATGCAGACAACCTCAACCAAAAAAGACAAGATATAAAGTAAGGTACATAACTACACCTTGTATATGTATGGATTGGATTCGTCTATAGTCTTCCAACTAACAAAGGAAAATGAAAAGTCGTAATATGATATTTATTTACTTATTAAAGTGTAACTTGAATTTTTTACAATTTTTCAATAATTTAACTCAAATTTAAAATATAAATCTCAATCTAAATTTTTTACTTTTAATAAAAACCGTGTCATATTTATTATTATTATTTATACTATTCAAATATTACATTTAATAAAAACTATCCAAACATATATTTCATTTAAATAAATAATTTAAATAATATTATATTTGAATACAAATATTTAATTTAAATGAACATTCAAGCACAATCTATGATCTGAACGAGTACTAAATATCTTGGTATTCTGTCCTTCCAATATGGTGCTATTTTAATTAAATATCCTGTTATCTTTCTTATTTTTACGTGTTCTTTTTTCTTTTTTTTGGTAATCTTATTTATATGTGTTACTATTAAAAGTATATGGTTCCCTTAGGAGAACGACAAAAGCCTACCATATAAAAACATAAGAATTGTGTGTGTGTGTGTGTGTGTGTTTTTTTTTTTTTTTGGGAGTACATAACATAAGAATTGTGTCGTAGTCAGTCCATGATACAGAGACTTTGGCCAAAAAACACAAGCGTTCTCTGAATTCAAAGCGTACACACAGAAGCCAAGATTGGTCGGCGTTGCAGTGTCCTAGTGCCCATCGCAATGTGTTGTCACTCAACATGACTGCCTCAGCCCTCCTAGTTTACCCTACTTATCTTTATCCTCTACTGTTTAAAAACAAAAAACAAAAAAACAAAAAAACAAAAAAACCCACTCATGCTGTAGGATTAGGATCCAGAAAGGCCAATTAGAACCTACATTTTTGTTCTATCTCGTTTAGTCGCTAATGTTTGGCCATTTAG
>JAFMPE010107370.1:1345-14257 GCA_024759925.1 Ficus religiosa | reverse complement strand
TTACCCTATACTATATCCCAATGTGTATTTGGGCCTAATATATTCCATTACAATAGAATAAATATATTCATCCAAACACTTTCTCTATATTCTTTCTTTGACGAATTTACACAAAATGGCCGATTTTGGACGCCCTTTCAAAATATGAACAATTTTTAACTTATTTATAAATCTGAACGAAATATAAAATTTGATATTTTTTCTTCCAAATTTACCCTTCCACCTTTCACTTTTTCTTTCTCTTTTTGTGGTGTTTTTAATGGAATAAATTTCTCGTTTATCTTCAGCTTGGTCAATTGCTTTTCCCCTCTTGGGATTTTTTTTAATGAAATTAATTTCCTTATTTCTTGCAATTTATTATTTAATTTAAATATTAAATTTTATAATTCTTTATCAATCTTTTAGGAAAGATGTTTTTTCCCTTTTATTTTTATGAAATCACGATTTTTTCTTTTCCTTCATTAATTTACAATTTTACTTTTGTTCCTCGTCACTCTTTGTTAGGAGGGCTGCCCCCCCTTCCTTTTTATGTTCATCACGTTTGATGTGTGATCATTACAATAATAACCTAGTCACTTTAACAATTAAGTTTCGTATATAATAGTATGCTATAGGTTTCGTATATAAGTTTCGTATAGAATAACTTCAAATAGTATGTTATAGATTTTATCGTTTTTCGGATCACTTCTATATTGACCGTGTCATTAAAAAAATGACAAACTACAGTTTCATAAGATATTGACTTCATCAATATGATATTGACAACAAACATAAAAACTAACAACAAACACTAAAATATATTTATTAAAAAAAAGAATTTTAAATCTTAATCCATAGACGAATTTGAGTTCAAATAAATGACTATGAAGGAGAAATGCTTTTAGTAATTTTTTTAATTTCTATTTTGGCTATTTTTTAGGATGAAATCTATCTTTTTTGTCTCTTAATTAGATTTCTAGGTATTTTTGTCAACACGGTACTTTTTATCTTTTATTCAATTTTGTAAATAGGATTGTTTCTAGACATTTTTTAAAAGCATAGCATAAATTTGACTATTTATGTAAATTGTTCATATACTTTTACCAAACACACTCTCTCTTGAATCAAGATTTGCTGTTTCGGATTTCTGTTTCATTGGTTGTCCTCAATTAGTATTACGTCATATTATTTGAATTTAAAAATTTAGCCACACAAAAAGTTAAATAATAAAAACTTTTGAACAAATTGAAGAGTTGTCAGAACACTATTGAGGAGATAACCATTGAGATAGGAAAATAGGATATTATATCTAGATTCATTCTCTCTACGATAATGTTAGAGTGACTATTCAAATATAAACATTAAATAATGCAAACACACGTTACATTTGAATATAATATAAAAATAGGACATTTGAATGCATATGGTATTCTAAATATTACATTCGAATAAATACAAAATGATATATCTTCCAAACGGAACATCAAACTTTAAAAGTATATAACTTTCTTGTTTTAAGTCGATATTAGATGATTTTTATGTCTAAATGCTTATAATGACGAGAGAAACGAAATAAGATTCATCTTAATTATTTTCAAACACATTTAAAGTTGCTACACTATTAAATGCTTTTTGTTTATTTTTTAATACAAGAATGAAGTGTAGTAATAAAATTTGATTTTTTTTTTTAGGAACACTTTTAATTTTGTTACATTATCAAATGCTTTTTGTTTAATTTTTTGTAGGAAAAATTTCATAAATTCCCCATGAGCTTTGTTATTAGTGTTAATATGCTCTATGAATTATGAAATGTACCTATTATATCCCCTGAACTTTAACAAGTGTGTCAAGTTACCTCTCTGTTAGTTTCCGTTAGTTTTTTTGCTATTTTTAATGTCAAAATGCCGCATGAACTTTGCTTTTGTATCAAAATACCCCTTACTCTTTGTATTTATGTCAAAATACCCCTTGATCTTTAATATTTATGTCAAACTACCGCATGATCTTTAATATTTATATCTAATTGTTTCATTTATCTTATTTTAATTATTTAACATTGTATAATTACCTAATAATTATCAACTTTTTTGGAATAGGTAAAAAAATTATTTTTTAATAAAGACAATGCATTTTTTTTTATTTTGTTTATTTTAATTTAAATTTACATTCATTTTGATTTTCTTAAAAAAAAATAACTATACAACTTATGTTCATTATTTTATTTTCCTAATATTACAATTTTTAGTTTAATTATGACTAATAATGCTGCACCAAAATTTGCAAATCGATCATTTTTTAAATTAAAAAAATATAACTATGAATGGGTATCATAGTAAATTTATAATACTTATTCTCATTATGAGTTTAAGCAAACATATAAATGAAATTATTTCAAATTATGTAGGCCAAGTAAACAGCGTATTTGAAATACAAATACTGCATCTGAGTCCTACCTATTATGGTTACGCATAAGTAAACTCATAATCAAAATAAACTTGAATTGAAATAAATAAAATAAAAAAAATGTTAAAAAAAGATGCTTACCACTTTATTAGAATAAAAAAATTATATATTTTTTGCCTATTCTAAAAAAGTTAATAATTATAATGCAATTATACAATGGTAGATACTTAAAATAAAATAAATATGACAGTTTGATATAAATATTAAAAATCAGGGGTTGTTTGACACAAATATTAAAGACAATGAATATTTTGACACAAATGTAAAGATTATGGGGTATTTTGATACAAAAATAAAGTTCATTGGGTATTTTGACATAAAGATAATGGAAAAACTAACGGAAACTAACAGATGAGGCAACTTAACACACATATTAAAGTTTAGGAAACACAATAGGTACATTTCATAATTCAGGGAGTATATTAACATTAATGATAAAATTTAAGCGGAATTTATGACATTTTTCTTTTTTTTTTAACCGAGTGTATTAATAAATTTTGATTTTTGTTTCTGAGGTATAAGGTTGTTACGCTATTAAATGCTTTTAATTTATTCTTGTTCTATAAATAAAAATGGATATTAATTAACAAAATTTGATATCTATATCAATGCTGCAATTTTCTTGAGATTATCATCAAAATGGCCGTTCGATCTCACGTCGACGGCGGTGAAACGTGGAGATTTCCATGCTACCCTCGTGTCCCCTCACCTGACACACGGCGTCCACTGCACGTGACCCATCTCGAATCCCATCCTCAATTCAACGGCTGTGATCTTCTCTTCTCACTCTCCGTAACGCCCATAAAGTTGAAAAATAAATAATTAAATAAAACAACAAAAAATAGGCCCATATGTAAGGGAATATAATTTTTAATTTAGAAATAAATAAAACAGATTAGAAAAAAAAGCTTGCTCAGGTTCTTCCTTCCATGTAAAGCTCCATGGAGTTATTTCTAGGAAACTGAAAAGGAAAATCAACCAAAACCTTCCCTATATTTTCCCATTTCTCGCGTCATAATTCACAGGCCTATAGACATACCTACTGTATATATATATATGTATATAATATTAATGGAGAGAAAAAAAAAAGGTTAGGGTTAGTGCTTGAAATATTTTGAGTCAATTTCGAGTGGTTAGACTTGTTTTTCTTTTCCCTGGTGTGTTTGGGAAGCGAGAAAATTTTCGGAGAAAGTTCGACGAACTCGAACGGAGAAAGTGTGATGCTAGAGGAATGGACATGATCAGTCCGCAGCCACTGCAAGCGAGGCCGTACGGCGTCGGCATCGGAGATGATGGTGTCGGTGTCGGTGTCGAGGCTGTGAATGGAGGAGTTGAGGAGAGGAGCTCTGCAATGACGGCGAGTGGAAATTCGGCTTTGACTCCTCGGACGAGTGAGCTCACCATTGCGTTCGAGGGCGAGGTCTACGTTTTCCCGGCGGTTACGCCGGAGAAGGTCAGGCTGCGCTTTCGTTCTTTTGACTTTTGACAGCTTTTAGTTATTCGTCTACCAGTTTCTCTTAGAAAAAAAATATTTTATGTTTGTCTTTTTTTTTTTTTTAATTTCTCTTGTGCGGATATTTGGTCGGAATTTGAGCAAAAAAATATCTTTGAAATTATATGGGGTTTCTGTGATATTGTTGTTATTATGCTTTTTTGTTTTCTTTATTCATTTTTCTGTAGTAATTTTAATTTATAGTTAATTTAATCTGTACCTGGTTGGTTATATGGACTACATATGATTTAAGCTTTGATTTAATTTTTTTCAAACTTCTTTTTTGTTCCAATGCTATTCCTAGAAATGCTTTTTTTGAATTGGGGTGGAGGATTCGAGCTCTACGCCTTCTGATAGAATCAGATATAGAATTACTGCTAGTTATGGATTCAATTACCATTGAAGTTTATCCCGGCATCACTTATCTATAAATTTTATATCAAATTTTGTTCAAATTTGTTTCTTTTTGTGGGGGTAAGGAACACGAAATACAAATCAAAAGAATATGAGAATTCCTTGCCATACGAAACAAAGGCAATCAAGAAATGGGGAGAAGCCGAAATTACAGTATTTCTTTGCCACTGTTATTATTAGGAATTTCGTCGGATTCTATTGTAACAATTCTAAGAGCTATAATGGAATATGATATCGACTTTAGGTGCAAGCAGTGCTATTGCTATTGGGAGGGTGTGACGTTCCCAGCTGCGCTCCTGGCTCTGAGTTTCTGCTACAACAACAGAACAGCAGGGTAAGCTTGATAAAGTTTCACCCTCTTCGTTTCTTTTCCTTCTAACTTTCAGGGTTACTGGTTTGTTGACTGTGGATTTTTTTGTCGACTTTAAATACAGGGTACAGTTGACCCGACGTGGAATTCAAAAGTTTCAAGAAGATTTGCATCCCTTGTTAGGTTTCGAGAGAAACGAAAGGAGAGATGCTATGACAAGAAAATTCGATACAATTGCCGAAAAGAGGTTGCTCAGAGGTAAGGTTACAAGATGTATTTGTTCTTCTCTTGTTTGTGGAAAATTATATCGGTTTCCTTCACGATCTTTTGCAGACAGGAAATAGCTGCTTATTGAAAGCACTATGTTGGTACAAAATATAAGCTATGTTTGATCGAAAACTGTATTTGTGGGATAACATTGAAATCATTATGAGAATATGAAAGACAGTGAACCTTGCAAATGATCATTTTCCTTCTCTTGCATTACGCTGGATATCATTTTTCCCCTTAAAGGAGCAAAGGACCTTTTGCTTTGTTATAGGTTTCTGTGAACAATTAGCATTTTTTTGTCTTCTCAAAAAAATCTAGCATAGCCAAAAACTTGATATTGATTAATTTTCCTGTTATATTGTCCATTTTCCAGGATGAATCGCAAGAATGGACAATTTGCATCATCAAAAGTGTCTAACAAAGTCGAAGTTGGAAACTGGGATTCAAGTGATGGCACTCTTTCTGTGGAATCTATGTGAGTTAGAGTATGGCCTTTGATTGGTTGGAACCTTAGCCGTGCAAAATTGTCTCTCTTCTCTAATATTTGGTGGGATCATTCTGGTGTTGTCACCTTGTTGATGCTGATTTGATCTTTGTATTTTCCTGGTATAATTTTCAAGACTACGTAGATGCCAACACTGTGGGACCAGTGAAAAGTGTACCCCAGCAATGCGGCGGGGGCCGGGCGGTCCAAGATCTCTATGCAATGCTTGTGGACTTATGTGGGCAAACAAGGTAGGTCTCATTTGTTAATTAAATGAAATTGTAGATGATGTTATTTGGTGGATTTTCGTTTGAATGTGTGTGTGTGTGTGTGTGTGTGTGTGAGAGAGAGAGAGTGAGAGAGACTTCGAAGCCATATTTTGCGTGGATAGATTCAACAATTACTTTTGATTGTACCTAATTCCTTGATACATCAAAGTTGTTGCTCCAAGTTGCCTAATTTCAAACTACTGGCTGTAAACCTAGTCACCTTTCTTTAAAAAAAGTTTGTTTGTTTGTTTGTTTTTTTTTTTTTTTGGGGGGGGGGGTGGTGGTGGTGTGGGATTCGAACTCTACACTTTGTGGTAGAGTCAGGTGTCGAATTAGCGCCAGGCTATGCTTGCAATCACTTTTTTTTTTTTTTTTTTTTGGGTCATTGCAATAGTATGGATTACTTGAATACCATTTTTTTGTGCTTTGTGGTTACTTACTCTTTTCTCATCATTACGTTGGAATTGAAGGGAACTCTGAGAGATCTTACAAAAGCAGGAAGGGCTATTACTTATGATCAAAATGAAGGGGTATGTATTTTGAGGCACACTGGCACTTTGCATGGTCTTTCTGTATTAATCCTTTTAGGGAAATTTTACTAAATGAAAGCATTTGTTCGTCCAAGTTGGAACTTACTGTTTTCGTACAACATATTTACACATCTTGTACTTAAACCATCTCCAAGGCAAATGCTAATGTCTACCATATTTGGCGTAAAAAGAATAAAAATTGCATATTTGATATGTTTTATTTTGTGTTTCAATGCCTTATGCTTTGTTGAATCTAATCTATGTCTACCTCTTTTCATAAATTTTAAGCTTTGAAGCTTGTAGAAGGAACATTAATCTTCAATTTATTAAAAATGGCAGTGTTGTAATTATTAAGCAAAAAAGTAAAGACATCTACCAATTAGCGACAAATGCTAATATTTGGCATATAGCATTGTATTGGAGAATGTTTTTCTTACCCAAATGTCAAAATATGACATTGATAAAAAAATTTGGCATTGCATTGGAGATGCTACAATCGATCACCAAAGTTGATAGTTCACATAAGTCTGATCTTGATATTGCATTATTTTTCTTTCCCACCATCATGCTTCAACACTGTGTGCTAAGAAATTTGGTTTGCAAGGTTATGACTGATGTTGCCCATGTGGTCTCTAGGAAATTTCAGCTGATGTCAAGCCTTTGAGTATGGAGCCAGGAAATTGCTATCCCGACCAGGTTGAGCAGGTTTGATTCATAAGAATGTTCAGTATAAATACGAGGAATGCTTTGTTGCGGCGTCCTTGCTTGCTTGACTCTATGATTTGGTCTTTATCAGGAGAGCCCAGAAGAGACTAAGCCTAGTTCATTGGACTCGGAAAATCCTTCTATGAGGCTGAGTGATCAGGTGGTGCATCTAATAGAGCTGAAAATTGTGCAGTGATCTTCTGAATGATTTCATATTTGAATATTTTTAATTTTTAATTTCCTACTGCCTACTGGTAGTATACTCTAAACTTCCAAGTTTTCATTTGCGCTATTTGAGTTATTCTGTTGAAACAATATGTAGACAAGGAAGAAAGACGTTTGAGCCCTAATGAAGGGGGATTAAACAAAGCAACTTTTGCTTAGTTTCTTCTTCCGAAATGCTGTATGGATTCTGTTAATTATATTTAGTTTTATACCAGATTATGCCACACCAACAATTTTCTTGTGTTCGGAGTTTACCATAACGTGTGGTCCCATAATTTGCAGGACATACCGGATATGCAGGACATCCATGACATTCAGGAAATGCCGGGAACCACTGAAATAGTAACTGATCATGTGTCACTTCATGTTGAGAATTCCTCAGTTGAGCTTGACGAGCAGGTAATCCATTGACATATATATTTTAAACTTTAATAATGGAACTGGCATGGTTGGCTTAGAGTTCTGTTTGCTATTCCAATGTTTTTGCCCCCTCCAATTTCTTCTTTCCATGCCTTGTGTATATCTGAATATTCCGTGCCCGCTTGTAATACCATTATAATGCTAGAAATTTGGAATTTTTGTATGTCATCTCATACGTTTCTGTAGTCAAAACTCAAGTGAGCATGTTTTTCAGACTTCATATTAAAGTACTCTCTGTTTTTGTGTTTTTTTGTTTGTGTGATATTCTTCTTGAAGCAGATTTTGTAATGAAAAACCTTCTTCGCCTCAAATAAGTTATGGCATGCCTTATTAATGGAGAGATTTATCGTCTATTTTTCATTCATATACATAATCTAACCCCTGGTAACACAATGCAACCAAACCCTTTGGCAGTTGAGCATGTCTGTGTCTCTTTCATGCTGTTGGATGCGGGACCTACTTACCATGTAAAATGTGTTCATGCATCATGCATTTCTCTGCATACAACGCCTTTTATTTTTATTTTTTGGTTGAGCTCGGGTTGGGAGATTTGAACTCTAAATCTCATATATTAGAGGCACTGGATTGTGGCTTCACTGCTAGCTTATGCGTGCAAGAGACAAACAAAGAGTCGTTATAGTTAGTAAATAATCTTTATATAGAAACATTGCATCCCTGTCGACTTTTGAACAAAATTCACGGTAGAGTATTCTTCTTGTAGGCATGTACTCACGGTAGAAATTCCGAATGTTGCAATCTGCAGGAAGCTCTGGATGAATTTGCCAATGCTTCAGAGACAGAATTTGACATACCAGAAAACTTTGATGACCAGATGTCGGTTTTTAGCAGTCTGACGTCAAATATAGGAGACTAACCCATATGATCTGCCTGATATAACCTTTTTACTGAAGGTGCACTGCTGATCACTTTCTTCTTACTAATCGCTGGATTTTTTGTTTATTAGATTTGGGGTTTAATGTTTATAGACACAGGAGGTTCATGTGTATTGGAGTAGTTAGACATGACTCTTGGAACTTCATTTTACACATAATGTGATTAAGCTTCTATTTTCTGCCTTCTTGTCTCCTCTACTTGTTTTTTGATTTATTTGTCTATTTTATTATTTTGGCTGAAATTTTATGGTCGTTGAAGAATTTACATGTTTGGTTGGTTTGCTGTGAGGACTATCTAAATAATCTTTTTGCCTTTTTGAGGAAACTTGAGGGCCTGTTTGTGTTTATATAGGCCGTAAGCTATATTAACAATATGGTATAATATTTTTAAAAAGAAAAATATGGTAATTTGAGATTATTGCAAACCTAGGCTTTTGAAATCAGTTGAATAGTAGTGTGGTGTGTATACATATATATAAATACATATATACATATATACACATATATGTAGGTATTTTAAGTGCAAGCTCAGCTTAGAACATTGTAGACATAAGTTCGGTAAAACTTTTTGGATTCCATATGAAAAAAAGAAAACTTATTTTAATTTTTGTTTCTACTATATGTGAAATTTAGAAAAGGAATTAGTTAATTACCGAATGTTAGAATGCTGAACAAATTTTTGTTATTTGTTTTATTTTCTAGGGTTATGTAAGTAAAAATGCCATTTATGGGTTCTTAAATAAGGGAAAGGGGCTACTTTGCCCCACGTTAGTAGAAGTAAAGCGGCTGAGTTCGCCTATAGCTTTGTTTCATTTGCTTTTGGTTAGGTTAAAGATTTTTAAGGCTACAAGTGGGAATTATGGAACTCACCACTCTGAAATGGAACTTGTAATGGAATTTTCTTCAACTAATGTCGACAAACCTTTGAAACATGCGGTGTCCCATCCACGTAAACTCGTTATTATTTTGTTTGTTAAACGAAAAAGAAAAAGAAAAAAATAAAAATAAAAAACTCATTGCTCTATTTTTAGTGAGCATTGTAAACAGATGTGAAGGGGAATTTACCCTCTTCGTTTAAGTTTTAGTTGACAAACTAGTAAACGTGTCAAAAAATCATTTTAACGAGTTTATATAGTCAAAGTGATTTCAAAGTTTTCTAACTAGTAATAAAAATATTAAAAACGAAGTTTATAATCCGTAATTTAAACTTTAGTACAAGTTTTAAAGTCTTTTTTTATTCAATCAAGTAAGAACATATACACACCTATAAGTAAACCTTATTAAGTTATAATTTCTAGACAATTGTTGACCGAAAGAAAATTTGTAATAGCTTATAAGTGAGGACTTGTAGCTATGGTGAGTTACACATAAGTGGAGAGTAAGGATTTCAAGTGGCTTGTAAGTATTACAAGTTGCAATTACCTAAAAGTTAAAACTTAGTGGGATCCTTCTCCAATACTCTTATGGTCAATTTGTCTCATGTGTGTGTTCTTGCTTGTGTGAACACTGAATATATATATATATATATATATAAATTTAAAGTCTTTAGAATTGTTTTTTCCCGGAAGACAAATTTTTTATTTTGACAGGAAGCTTTTATGAAGATTGAGAACTCTACTAATAGATTATCACGTTTAGAAACTTTTGGACCTAGAAGCCAAAAATAGCTTCTAAGAAGCTTTACCCTATGACATTTTTTGGGCATTAGTTAAGAAGTTTTCTACTATGTTTTTTTTAAATGAAAATTTTAATTTTTTCGAACATATGATCCAAATAGGGGCTTAGTCCACGTTTGATACATTGGCTTGAACAGTTGTGTTTTAAAAAGATTCTATTTTTACTCAAAATTTTCATTGTTTTGAAATCCGCATCGTATTTATTTCTCTTTTTCAACTGACTTCAAAAATTCTACGCATCCGGAGTAGCGAAGCAACATTCCATTCTTTTCGGCAACATCCTTCCCCAGAGTACAAATCTGCTCTAATATTTTCCTGTCTCAATGGTTGTCCCTTCACAATAATGTGTTGACAACTCATTAATTTATTCAAAAATTTTTAGTATTAAACTTTTTTTTATGTGATTAAATTTTTAAATTTAGATGATCTGATATGACTCTATTAGAGGGACAGAATGAGACAGGAAATCCAGGACAACAAATCTTGGCTTCCTTCTGCATTGGCTGCGAGTGGAGTGCACATAGCATCTTAGCGCCCGTTTGGGGTAATCTCCAACTTCATCTCCAAAATTTTTTTTTTGTTTGTCTTTTTCTTTATTTCAAAACTATTTTTCATTATTCACTTACAATAAACTAAAACTTTAAAAGTACATAACTTTCTCATTTCAAATTATAATGAGATGATTTTTGTGTTAAAACGCTCACAACGACAAGATGAACAAAACATGATTTATTTTGCATTTTTTTTTAAACACATTTCAAATTTTTGCATTGTTTTATATCACAGCACACATTTTCAATCAAATTTTCAAAACTCTGTCTCCAAGTGTCCCCCTAAATGGGTCCTTAGTCAAAACAATGACATTCCTCCTTCGCTCGATCATTCGTTTCATTGTTCGGGTAGGTTTTCAATCCTTTTGGATTAAGGGTAGATTTATGAAAAGATCCTTCTCAATTTTATTTATTTCGTTTTTAAATCTATATACCAAACATATTACTCTTTACCATCAGGTTTTTTTACAAGAATGTTTGAGTCCGGATCAGAGACGAGAAGTGTGATTCAATCATATCTTCAACCCGAGTTGGAGATTAATAACAATTTTCTTTTCACAAACATGCACAATTCGATGACAATGACCGGACGAAAGAAAATTCGGATTCATTTGTCAAAATGTAATATGTACGAGCCAACCAACCATAACAGTGACCCGTTGGTAGAGTGAGTCCTACACCTTAGGCGTTGATAAATAATAATGTTAGATTCCCATTTTCCATCCTGATGAGCTGTCAAATTCTATCTTTGTGACATCAGTGTTCGTTTATTCGATTTTGAGTGGAGTGAATAAAGTTGTTGCTGTTTGCCTTCATTTCAAGTTAGTATTAATAGTAGACAGAAATTAGTTGCAAAAATAATACTTACTATACCATGGAAATTCAAAAAACTAACAAAAATTTCCCTAAAAAAAAAAAAAATGTCAAAAATTTTGTGGCGTTTCCGAGTTGTCAACCAGTTATGGACGCACTTCACACTTCTATCAAAGATTCCCACTTAGAGTTAGATTACAAAATGGACTTTTAAAAAATAATAATAATAATAAAAAAGTGGGGAAATCGACCTCTTAAATATAAGTAACTTTCTCTTAAAAAAAATAAAAGGGAAATCGACCTCTTAAATATAAGTAACTTTCTCTTAAAAAAAAAAAAAAAAAAACCATAAACAAAGAAAGCCATCCGGTTGCGCATCCTTAGGGTAGTTTTTTTTTTTTTTTTTTTTTTTTTTTTTTTTTTTTTTTTTTTTAAGTGATTCTCGAATTCTTCTCGCTCTCTCTCTCTAAAATTAGAACTTGTTAACAGTTTTGAACCATAATTGGTATGAGAACTAAAAAAGTGTATTACAAATGGTCCCTCTGTTATATTGTTTTAATAACTATTAAATTAGATGACAATCATGGTTAGTGGGTCATTGTAAGGGTTTAATAGTTTCTTTAGCATTCGTTTAAATCATCATTTCAATTTGGCATTTGATTCGAATGCAATGTTTATATTCCAATATGTGTTTGGTTACGCAACTATTCCAATACAAGCATTTGAATGTCTCACTATTTCACAATTATTAAATTCTATATTTAAATGTATTCAAGTTAAATAAACATTTCGATATAATAGATGATCCAAATGAATTCTGATACTCTTTTGGATTTCTAGCTCATTTGATCCTTTTTTATTTTTTAAAGAGCTCCCCAACTCTTTAAAATGTTGGGAAGGGACCAAAATCGGTAAAATATGTTTACTTTTGGACAGAATAAATCACGAAACATCAGTTTTCTAGCCAAAATTTACTGAAATAACCCTATGAGAAATTTTGAAAATATTAAAAAGAGGGATACAATAAAAAATCCTGGAAACCCCTAGCAGCAAAATGCGACATAGAATGAGAGGGAGCAGCCGTCGGATTTGAAGGTTTTGTGGATTTGCAGTTTTTACACTAGATCTTGCATATGTTTTTGCACCCCAATTGTGGAAGAAAACCATAAATTCATCCGCATTATCCTTAAACCTTTCTTCCAAATTCAATCCTAAGTGTTATTTTGACAAAACGCCTTCTTATCGATTTCCATGTGAGCTTCACATGATGCAAAAACCATGAAAAATTAGACGATTGTAAAAGTCATTTTGGTCCTTTGACTATGTTTTTAGGAGTTCTGGAAGCTATTTAACCACAAAAAGAAAAATGGTTCAGAGACCAATCCAAAGAAGAGTTCGGTAAGTTTTTATTATTTTTT
>JAFMPE010107342.1:0-12914 GCA_024759925.1 Ficus religiosa | reverse complement strand
AGAACTCTCTCTCTCTCTCTCTCTCTCTCTCTCTCTCTCTCTCTCTCTCTCTTCTTTATTAAAACGTCAAATAAAAGAGCATAGGCGTTACAAGCCCGCTACCAATTATTAATCTTGTGGCATTAGCCTATGTTTTGTAGGGTAGATAAGGGAGAGAAAATAAGTTAGAGGGGATTTTAGGACAAGAAAAAAGAATGTTTAGTAAAAGGAAATTAGGATATAAAGAAGTTGCATATCTACGTGATCTTTTTTTTTTTTTTTTTTCCGATCCTTCTAATTTTTGGAAGAAAAGTGAAAGAAAAAATGAAAGGAAAATTTTGATTAAAAAAACTATATGTAAAATAATTATTTTGATCTCAATCTCCATTCATCTTATTATTTATAAAAGAGTATAATTGTAAAATACGTTAGATTAAATATTTTAGTTTCTCTCATACTAAATAACATGAAATAAAATATTTCTCTTTCCCTTTTGTTTTCCCCATCCCGATATACTTCATTTCTGTTTTTCATCCATCTCATCCAGCATAGCATAAAAAATTATCACCGTGAAAGAGAATAAGAGACACCTTTTTAGTGAGGAAAAAAACCATTTATCACTAATTGTGATGGTCATCATTACTAATTTTAAGGAATAAAAATTCACAATTACTACATGTCAAATCATGTGTTATAGACGTAAAATGATGATAACTGCGGATGATACGGTTAATAATTTAGTATTGTTAGTCTGTTTTAGTAGGATTATTTATCGAATTTGTGAACCTGTTCAATCCGTTTAATTCAATTTGGATTGAGAGATTAATTGATTAATAATGAATTAAGAATTTTCCAATCCGAAAACTACATATTAATCACGGATTGAGGATTTCTCAATCCATGTAAATCCGCAACTTTTATGCATATATAAAATTTTTCGTGAAATATCTTTAATAAACAAGTATACATAGGTTGCAATTTGATATGCATTTGTCAATTTCTAGTTTTATTGTCTGGCCTAGAACTTGGTTTTCTTTCTTTCTTTCTTTGTTTTTCCCCCTTTTTTCAGTTAAATTTATGTTTGTTTGTTCTAATAGATTGTCATGCTACAAGTTAGTTTATTATTAAATACTTGAATTTGATCCTCTTGTTATTTTACTGAACTAATCTATGTTGTAGTATGTTTATTTTAGTTTTTAAAGATTACGGACTAAATCTTGAATTCAATCCACAAGATCTTATATCTATTGATAGAATTGGAGTGGATTGGGAGTCTCACGGATTGAGTTTTTTCAATCCGAATATTATGGACTAGACTACAGATTAAGTCATAATCCGTCTAATCTAATTTGTGAATACTCATAGTTTTTAGTTTTTATTTTTTTAATAATCTGATGATGATTATTATTATTATTATAGCGTGAAATGATCTGATTTAGTTCCCTAGTATTGAAGTCAACGCACAAAAAATGGGCTTAATTAAATTAGACACTCATGCGAGTTTGTTTCAAACTAGTCCCGTGACTGCCATCAAACATACTCCCCCTTGCATTTTCCAACAAGAAAATCAATACCTACATGAAAAAGAAATTTAAACGTGTGGAATTAAACAACTTTATAAGGTTTTTATTAAATGATAAAAAAAAAAAAAAAAAACTAAGGATTTTAAAAGGTAGTCACCAAAACCACTCTTTTCCTATTGACTTTGAACTGTTGCATTAATTAGTGACTAGACTTTAGTTGCTTAAAAAAAAAAAGAGAGAGAGAGAGAGAGAGAGAGAGAAAATCACCTAACTGATTATCTTTTTTAATTTATTGACAAACATGACATAATTTTCTTACTTTTAACTAACATAAATTTTAGTTAACTTTAATTTAATTTTATTGTCATATTGATCTAATTTTAATTTACTGTGTCATATTATCTTTAACTTTGTATCGTTCAAATCTTTCCCCGTATATATCTTTTTTTTTAATTAACTCATCCAGAACAAACTTCTAAGTTATATAAACAATGCTATTTTCTCCCATTAAAAATCCTTTTTAACCCCCCATAATTAAGAAAGAAATAAAATAGATGATGACAAGAGAGCGCAATTTGCCTCAGTGGAATGGATGGGGATAAGCACTATAAACATATGAAAGACGGTCAATTCAAAGAGAGGCAACTCAAATTGTTGACTTCTAAAGAGCCTTTTTTTTTTTGGCCAGGGTGGGGGGGTGTGGGGGTGGTAAATTGTTGACTTCCAAAAGTTTGGATTTTGTGACAATCGTACGATGCAAGTCCCAGCCATTGAACAGCCAATCAAACAAAAGTTATCTGCTTCTCCGTGATTGACAGAGAGTTAGGTGCGACGCCCCTGCAAAAAATAAAATAGAATTTTACAGAAAAATATATAATATATTAAAAAAAGACATTAATCAAAAAAATATAATTCTGAAATTTTTTAAGTAGAAAATTTCAGCACATGTAAATTTGACTTTTCAAAAAAAAAAAGATAAAAATTGATATGAAAACATACAATATAATTAGAGTAAAAATAAAACGTTAAAAAAACCATTAGGTCAAATTGATTCTATCAAAACGTGTTAGTTTGAATCTCCATCTTCAAATTAGATAAAAATTAATAATAATAATAACAAGGAGGGAGAGAGAATAGACATTGAATAGTAAAAAAAACTAATATAGCATTGTTATAGCTTTTACGAGTGAACTTTATAATTTACATGGTGAGTAAGGATTATTTTTTAATCATTAGAATTGTTTATTAATCATAAAATTAATTTTTTTAACAATTTAATTATAAATGTTTATCTTAAAAATTTACGTCACGCAATACATAAATTATACGTTACCTAATAATAATTGATGGTTTGATGTTATCGATGATACAGGGGTCCGAATTGCGTATAAATTTGGTTTATTTATTTATTTAAAATATGATACAAAAAGTCAAAGTTTAATTTTGCCAAGTACAAAGAACAAAACAGAGAAGATACACATCGATGAAAACAGAGAGAATTGCCTTCTCCACACACGCGTCTCAGCGAACAGTATCGCAATCACCACGTTTTTGTTACTTTTCTTTGTTTTTCATCGTCTAAATTTCGTTTATTTTGCTTTCAGTTTCAGACAATCAATACAATTCAACGACAATAATTACCATCACATTCAAATAAATGCACTCAAAGCAGCCCTGAGTTTGGTGTTGGGGGCAGGTTCCCGATTTTTATTTTCATATTGAATTTCGTTTATAAATACCGAAACCTTAATCAGAGAAGACACCCCAGAAGAAAACTTCAATGGATCACGGAATTCTAGCGAATTCTTCCGAGCCAAATCCGTCTCAAGGACACGTTTCTCATCTGGCTTTGGATATCGGAGGTAATTCAATTCAATTTTCATCTCCTTTGGATTTTTCTTCAAAATTTCCCTTTTTCCTTATCTGGGTTGGCTTTGATTTGCCTCTTTTTTTTTTTCTTTCTTTCTTTTTTTTTTTTTTTTGGGCAGGCTCTTTGATAAAGTTGGTTTATTTCTCGAGAAAAAACGATGTCTCCGTCGATAACAACGAGGAAAAGTCGTCAAAGGAGACTGTAGTGGTTTCCAACGGCGATGGGAAGTGTCCTGTTCTTCAAGGGAGGCTTCATTTTGCGAAATTCGAGACCAGCAAAATAAACGACTGCTTGGAGTTTATTCAGCGCAATCAACTTCATCTTTGTGGTATGTAAAATGTAGATTTTATTTTCTTAAAGTCACCTGGTCAGCTTGGCTCAATAATTTTGTGCATGCAAACTTGCAAATTAAGCTTGGGCTAAATTCCATTTTTTGAAATACTACTTGGGTTTAGTTAGCCTAATGCATAAGTTACTTAATCATGCGCCGGAGAGCTGCATTTTTAGTAAACACCCAGGATCAGTCAGTTTTGGTGCATGTGTCTCACTTAAGCTTACTGGATTGTTCATCATATCTCTCTTTCCCATGTGATATTATTGTTTCGGCAAGATTTATAGTGGTTCACCCTCGATGTGAGAGCTATATCGACTTCAAGATTTCACGACGGTGAAGAGGAAGATTATAAGAAACTCACGCCTCTCAGACTCTTTGTATCTCTCTAACGTAATTCCCAAAACCAGCGCGCGTCCCTTAATGTATTAGTAATCAAAGGAAGCGAAATACGCATACTAAGGGTAGATACACGTGCTAATTTTGTGTTAGGACGATAAGTAGGCTCCTTGCGCTCAACAATCACTTGTGTGAGCGTTTTAAACAACGCATTTGTTTATGCTGTTTTAGCTCCTCAGCTAAGATTACACCGAATTCTGGGATTTCCCTCTCTTTGTACATGAAAATATAGCACTGCAAATTCAGAATTTTTGTAGAAGATGCAATTTAAATTGTCTTTACAGGATTCCAGAAAATGAGATGTAAACAAATATTGTATAGAGCAGACTCATTTAAATCTGTTTCTTTCATATACTTTTTAAGTTTTAAATGACCTCACGATCCACTGTAAGTCTACTAGTTTTGGTCATTTGCTTATGTGGTTGTAGATGTTTGCAGGCTTCCAGCATCATGGAGTTCCTGGCAGCGAAAAGAGCATTATTAAGGTAAAGATACTTTCCGAGCTTTCAATTTTATGATCTTGAAGATTTTGGTCTAGTTGTCCTATTTGTCATATGGACGAAACTCCTTGGATTTACTTTTGACAAGTAACTTCTGATGAGAAGGCCACAGGTGGAGGGGCATACAAGTACACAGATCTCTTTAAAGAAAAGTTTGGGATTTTCCTTGACAAGGAAGATGAAATGGATTGTCTTGTGGCTGGAGCAAATTTTTTGCTTAAGGTGTGATCTTTAATGCCACATTCGGTATACTGGTCTATTCCACACGTTTTTGTTTTGGCTGATAAAGTTGGCCCTTTGATTGTTCTCTGAGTAGACAGTTAATGAAGAAGCCTTCACTTACACGAACGGTCACAAGGACTTTGTGCAGATTGACCATGACGATCTATACCCATATCTGCTTGTCAATATTGGTTCTGGTGTCAGTATGATAAAGGTATCTTCCTTACAGATATGAATCTTTCTTGGGGTTGAGATGGTCCTGAGTCTTGTCACTTGTGCTTGTATAGGTAGATGGGGACGGCAAATTTGAGCGTGTGAGTGGAACCAACGTTGGTGGCGGCACCTTTTTGGGTTTGGGAAGGCTTTTAACGAAGTGCAAGGGGTATGAATTCTTCTGTATAGTTTTATGGAACAACCAATATTCTCCAATCTATTGACATCAATTTAATGACACTGTTACATGGTTTTCATTTAAAGATCACATATGTGATTTCTATCGCAGTTTTGATGAGTTGCTGGAATTAAGCCATCGAGGGAATAACCGAGTGATAGACATGCTTGTCGGAGACATCTATGGTGGAATGGACTACACCAAGGTATACAATGGTGATGCGAGCTTTCTTTTCTACCTCTTAATTCTCCAATCCTACGTCAATTGGCTATAAATGTGACTATTCTACTATTTCAGATTGGTCTTTCGTCAACTACTATTGCTTCTAGTTTTGGCAAGGCAATTTCTGATAACAAGGAGATTGAAGATTACAACCCCGAAGATATTGCTCGGTCCCTCTTAAGAATGATTTCAAACAATATTGGACAGGTCAGCTGCTTCACTTTTTGCTTGTAACACATAGAAACTGCTGTTAACATTCAATTTGGTCATGTATCATTTGTGAAATAGTGAGCATGTCTTGGGGACAATGGCTTTATATTGTCTGATATTGAAATCTTCCTTTAGATCTCATACTTGAATGCTCTACGGTTTGGACTCAAGCGGATATTCTTTGGAGGGTTTTTCATGAGAGGCCATGCTTACACCATGGACACAATATCCGTTGCAGTTAATTTCTGGTAACATGAGAATTTTGAGTCTGGTTTTCTTTTTTTTCCATGACAACATTTTGTTCTAATATAGTCTCTAGTTTGTTTTCTTCTACCGCTCTTTATTAAAACATCATTTTCCGCCTCCCATCATCCTTTTCAGGTCTAAAGGTGAGGCGAAAGCTTTGTTTCTGAGACATGAAGGATTTCTTGGAGCATTGGGTGCCTTCACGAGCTATGAAAAGCATGGCTTTGATGACTCGATAGTTCGTCAGTTGGTACAAAAATCCCCTGTGAGCGCATCGCATGCAGGCTACAAGATTCATGGTCCACTAAAGGGCGAAAGGAATGAGAACGAAAGTATAGAGTGTAGTGTTTATGTTAATTAGAATCTGCATTGCTTCTCTTGGAATTTGGTTACGAGTCGATAAAAGGGGCAATCTCTGGCTGCCTATAGGGGTCGAGACTTGGTTAACAGATATAAGTGTAACATAATTGAGAGTTGATAAAAACTGTACTCCTCAAAATCAAGAGACGAGAAGGGGAAAAAACTCTGTTATGAGCAGACTATATATTTCCTCTGATTGTTTGTAACATGATCTCTCATGTTTTTAATCCTTTTTGGGTCAAAATACTCTAATTCTGTCGTGTTATTCAATAAAATTAATAAATTTTAATTGCAGCAGACTGAATTTTATACATACATCCACACACACACACACACATATCTGCATACATAAAAAATATAAATAAATAAAAAATTGTATATGCGTCTACATATCTCATGAATCTATTTACTGAACCAAATCCATTTTTCAGGGAGAAGTTGAAAGACTACTCTTCAAACACAGATACAAACAAGATGAATTTTCAGTAACTTTGGATCATCTCTTATTATCATTTTGAGAAGTCAATTAAACAATTAGAGGAAACGAGAAAAATACAAATTAATTTCCTTTTATCTTTCAAATATTGACACCTGCTTGAGAACCAAAAAGAACAAATCAATTGGCTGTCAGGAGCCCCCTATGGTATTGCCTTGCATATCTCCTACGCAGAGCCCATCTTCTCTTAATATCAGAAATATTGTCAATTTCAGAAAACATATCTTGAGAAAATTCTGACTCTTTGTTAGACTTTTCGGCGCCTAAATCGCCCCTGATTCTAGCAGCTTCAGCGCGCAGATCATTTATAAGCATCTCTGTGGTTCTGGTGGTAATACCTCTTAGGTACCAGGAAATGGGCGGAGGCGGAATGATGGCCGGTTGAATCAGCTGCTCCAAACCCACCTTTGATCCAAGCCGTCCTTTACCTCCGGTGCATGAGCAATACTCTGACCATGTCTTGGGCTTGAAGGGAAAGCATGCCTTTTCATCAACAAACAAAGGCTCCACTGTCCAGCAGCCTTCAAATTTCTTCATAAACCCCGTTTTCAGTTGCTTGAACTTCATCTGACAAAGAAAGACATTACAAGGGAAAAAACTTTTTCCATTACATAATCGTATTGGCAACAAAAGCTTGTTTAATGCAGCATAATAACAATCTTACCCTAAACCTTGAGCTTGTTTTAAGCCTACGAGTTTCTAAATTCAAAGACTCGGTAATTTGGCCTGAGTTATCATGGGAACAACCTCAATTTACTTACTGAGTGATCTTCTCTATTTTGATCAACTAAAACATGAACCGCAATGGTTCCTGACCACCAAAGAAATCTCCACAAAGCTGCTTGCTCCAACTCAACCACCTGTCTATGACCTTCATCGACCAAGACTTTTCTGGAAATCACTTCCTGGGCAGACAAATAGATAATCAATTCTTGTTCTTCTTTTTTTAAACTTTGTTTAAGATTATAAGCATAGAAAATAAGAGAACAATTATTCAAAAGAGAACAGCAACGTCTCTTCAGTTTTTTAAGAGAAAGCTTTTGATGCAAAAATGTGAAAGCGTACGAAGTGATACAACTGACCTTAATATTCTTGAAAACCTTCTTATTATCAGGGTCAATCACGATATTGTAGACTGCATCAGGAGGTAACCCGACATTGACATTCACTTTGAGGTTGCAAAGAGATCCTTTAGGTACACTGACCTGCCAAGAGGAACAACAATTTCACCCAAGGGACGTTGATCTAGACATTCCGACAAGTTACTTTCTATACGCTATGCTCAGCAACAAAAATGCAACAAAATTACCTTTTAAAACCACTCTCACGGATGAACCAGAACAGAACTAGATTTTTATACCAAGGCTCCAAACTATGGGCTGCAATTACTGCTAAAAAGTCAAAATCTACTCTTCTTAAGCTGACATTTGTTTGCAAACTCTCAGCCTTCTTAAAATGTTGGGGGTATTAAAAAATGTTTTAGCCTATAAATTTTGACAAACCTGCATAGGCGTAAAACCGCTCGGGACAAATAGAGCAGCTCAAGATCACACATGCGTAAACCCAACTAAAGGGTGACTGTATATTTTACTAAAATTAAGCACTGTTTCACAGCATTGACATATAACAACCTTAAGCAAGACTAATCAAATTATTCAACACTGCCAAAAAAAAAAAAAACACACACACACACACATTTCTGACCTTAATTTCTGCATGTTGATCAGCCCATGAAGGATTTTCTCTCCAAGCCTGCAATTGCTTCTCCAGATCAACATCAGAAAAAGTAAGTGCCCTTTTTCCCCTTTTAACATCAGAGCTCAGGGAAAGATGTCCATCATGTTTTGCAAATCTCTTGATCTGTGACTGAAAAGAAAGGCAATTCCTTCTGAGTTCTCACTTTAACAAACTATAACCAAAACCCAGTAAAGCTTTTTTCACCAAATTACTTGCCTTGAGACAATTCTGAAGCTTGTTAGGTAGTTGCACCAAGAATTTAGGAACTGCCATGTTAAACTCCTTGGACCTTCCATTTCTTTCCATTTCTACACTTCTCAATAAATCAAAATAATCAAAAGAAAATTTTGTTAAAACAAAGAAGAAGAAAAAAAAGAAAAGAAAATGCACTTACGAAGTGGGTCTATCATTTAATAGGAGGAATATTCATTCGGGCGTAGATTATTGAAGAAGCTCAGCCCAGATTCGCCGTGTACGAAGGGAATTATTTTGAGCTTTGGTTGGAGAAGACTGTCACGTGACACACTTGCAATGCCGATGAGAACTGTGCTAAAAAGAAAAGTCACCTACTACAAGGCCACCACGACCACCGCTTACACGTTCTTCTGTGATGACCGTTGGATTAGAAAGACTTATAATCTGACGGTGAACCACAAGGGTGTGTGGGCCCCACGTACCAACGAGTAACGTCCTGGACGAGGGGAGTTGACCCAGGTCTCTGGGCCTTACACTGTTAACCTTGGGCCTTTTAGCTGTGATTGGGCCGTTACGGGCCTCAGGAAGCAAATCAATTGTGAGGCAAGGGGGGTTTCCTGTCGTTGTCGTTTGGTTCGTGTTCTTGTCGGTTTCTGATCATGTCATGTACCCATAACCTTGTCGTTTTAGAAACAAGTCGTTTAGTAAAGTTATTGTCGTTTGCTAGAATTTTAAGAACAAGGTCGTTTATCTGTTATATCGCTGCTTGTCATGGTTTCATTCTTTTTTAAGTTGCTTTCCATTGTAAAATTTTGTCAGTTTTTAAGTCGTCATTTGTAGGAAATTTTTTTTTTTTGGTACGCATATGTCATGTCGTTTTTATTTTCATTGTCGTTTTTTTGGTGTAGTTTGCTGTTTTGAAGTTATTATCACTTCGTACGTATTTGCCCTTATTCTGCCCACGTTTTGTAAAATATTTCAGATATAAGTATTTTTGGGAAATATTTCCGGTACTCTGATGTATGTAAAGATGATTACTATTTTGGATAGAGATGTTGTCGTTTTAGTAGAATTTCCAAGTAATTATGTACTTTTTTTATCACATCCGAATTCAGCCAACATTTTACGATTTACTGAGTGAGTAATACCCCCCCCTGTCTTGGCCATCCAACACATTTACGCAACCTTAATACTAGACCTTCCAATTCAAAAGTGACGAGCTCACATTTCATATAAGTTGATAATCAAAAGTTAATATTATAGCTGCTGTATTTAGCATTATACTTTACGAAAACTTTTACAACATTAATCACCTATGACACCAAAGCTAAAAAAGGAGGGGGGAAAATTTATACTAAACATAAAACTAACACATTTTGTATGGAGAATGGATTTACATTGATTATGTTTATCTTATTCATAAGCAACAGAAGACACAACATCCACAAACCTCGAGTTTATCTTCCACAACACCGTTATTAGGCAAATCACATATAGTAATAGAACTCCTAAGAAGCATTTTAGAAAGAGTACAACAAACTACATAGTACACACCTTAATGATTCACTATATAACATGTAAAACAGCACATAATAGTCCAGGTGCTCTCTCAAGCTCTGCGGCAAACATCACCATCACAAACAAATCCCTCCTTTGCTTTCTCATGATCATCCTTTGTTTCTTCTTCATCCTTCTTCAAAGCACAATTCGGGTGAAGATCAAAGTTACACTCCTTACAGCAAAAGGACCAACCGTATCCGGGCTCTTTACACCCATCACAGCGAAACGAGTTCCTACGAATTAGCACAAGCTCATGTTCGACATGAAGTTGGCTCTTCACTTTCTCAGGCCACCCTTTTGCCATTTCCTCAATCTTTTCCTCCAAATGCTTTATATGCTCTTCGGAGAATGGATAGGCGTCGGGGCCATGGACGGTTATGGCCTGCCGAGCATCCTTGTTGGCAGTGCGGCCAAATCGGTCGATTGCTATCACCGCAGGAATGCCTTGGACCTTGAATTTCCGCTGCAGGGATTTCTTCCTCTCGTCGCCGAATGGTAAGGCTAACCATGGCATGGTGGAGAAGAAGTCATCGAAGGAGGACTGATTGCGGTCGCTCGAAATGAAGATCACTTCGAATGCCTCGTCTTTCGCTTTGATGTCGTGATATGTTTTGATAAGCTTAGGCAGGAATGCGCGGCATGGTGGGCACCAGTGAGCTGAGAAGTAAAGCAGAATGTTCTTTCCAACTAGTTCAGACACCGGAACCTGACCAAAGAGAATGCTAGCAATCCTAAGTTATCAAGTCAGTTGATAAATAAGTTGGTAATTTTTAATTAATAAAACACAATTGTAGTAAAACAGAACAGCAATTGAAAAATCAGAATTCTCGTCTTATCATTTGGTACAAAAATTTGTTACACAATATGGGATCCTTTTCATTATGTTTTCATACTATGAAAAACCATTTTTCATTCTCTCAAGTTCTCTCTGGTTTTTCCAGCATCAATAGGAGAAAAATTAGAAAGTTTTAACTAATTTGGAGATGATTGGAATCAAGAATTGTACCTTAGAACCACTTTTTTCGATTACGAAGTCTTTGTGTTCAGAAACCAAAAGGGACTCTAGTGTTTGTGCTTCTTGTTTTGCTTTCTCTATTTCAGCAAGCTCAACAAGCTTCTCAGGCGTAAAAGGGAATGATTCAACACCGTGTTCTTCTACGAGTTCAGTGACGTTGGGGTTCAAAGTTTTCCCATCTGGCCCTATTATGACTAGCGTAGGAAGTTGTTTAACGTCGAAGTAACGCACGAGTTTTTGGTTAGTCTTGTCCTTGAATGGCAAGGCCAACCATGGCAGGGCTTCAAATCCTTGTTTGAACTCTTCTTCTTGGTGGTCCAGAAGTATTAGGACAACATCGAAATTCTCACCTTTCTCCTTGAGTTTCTTGTAGACATCGACAAGTGTGGGCGTAAATTCACGGCATGGACCATGAGAATTCAGTGAGAAATATAGGCCAACCATTTTTCCTTCAAGCTCGGAGACAAGAACCTTTTAACAAACATACAATAAAATGATCAAATTATCGACATATATAATTCATGTAAATGGTAAGGTATGAACCAAAAAAGAGCTAAAATCGCAACAATTTAGTAGCCAAAATGAAAAGAAATGAAGGGGGGAAAAAATGACAACCTGATTCCCATCATTGGAAACCAAATAATCGCGGGAGCTAGAGACCAAGACGGAGCTCAAGGATTGGTTCTTCTTAGCTGCCTCTTCTTCCTCTTTCAAGAAATTGAGCCTCTCAGGGGTAAATGGATAGCCATCAACCCCATATTCCCTCACAATTCTCGCCCCATGCTGAGTCGAAACCTTCCCATCCGTGCCGATAACGACAAGATTAGGAATCCCCCTCACGTTGAACAACTCCTTTAAGCTCTTCCTTGTGTCGGAATCAGAGAAAGGGATTGCAAGCCATGGCATCTCGGAGAAATAGCCATTGAAGGATTCTTCATCTCTATCAGAAGAGATGAAGACCACTTCGAAGTCGCCTTTTGACGCGACTTCTTGATAGATTTCAACCAAACTTGGAGTAAAACGGCGACAAGGCCCACACCATGAGCCGGAAAAATATAGCCCCACAATTTTTCCAGTCAAGTTAGTGATCATAACCTATGAATATCAAATAAATTTATGATCAGAGTCAAAAGAACATATTCTTCTTACTACTCAAACGATCACATAATCAAAAAACATTCTAATTAAGACACAGCTCAAAAGCATCAATTTAGTTGTTTTAAGCTCTAATTTTGTACCTGATCGCCGTTGTTGCGGATGAGGAAATCCCTGTCCTCCGATGACAGGAGCGGTAACACTAACAGGTCATGAGAAACTCCGTTGACATTGCCGTCAGCCATGCCTAGTCTTTCTGTGGGCTGTGCTCTTCTTCCTCAGTACTCTTGTTTTATGTCTATGTATTATTATATATTTTTTTATTAATGCTGCCTTGTTTATAACACTATGAAAGGTATTATGGTGGTGTATTCACTGACCCACAAATAGTATAAACGAGTTTAATACCCGTGCATTGCACGGGAAAGAAAAAATAAATAAAAAAATTGAATATTATATGATAAAAATAATTGGTTAAGATAAATATTATAATTATAATAAGTATAATTTTTCTCAAAATTTCTCCCAACAGTGAAGATACAAAATTAAAATGATAATAGTAC
>JAFMPE010107311.1:13343-24741 GCA_024759925.1 Ficus religiosa | reverse complement strand
GGGGTCATGTGCCCCTACTAAATAAACAACAATATTGATATGAGCCCTTAGGCATTTAGTTTGTGCCCCCACTATACAACAACGCAACACCACCAACAAACACCACACCACACGACCCCCCCCCCCCCCCCCCACAACAAAAAAAAAAAAAAAACGGTGGACAATGGCCATGTTAAAGCCGAGGGTATTAAAGCCAACTTTTACCTGGGTTGGGCTTATTGGACTTCTTGATGTTATCCCTGTTTCAATTCCTGTTGAGAAATTATAATAAATAACATATTTTATAAATATTTTTGAAGTTTATAACATCATTTTTTAAAAAAATTGATAAATGATAAAATATGTTTTTAGTAAATCGATATATTGCTTCCGATTTTCTAAAAAATTTTGGATTTATGATTAATTTTTAACAACAAATTTATGTGCATAGTTTTATATTAAAAAAAATTAATAATAAGGACGTGGTTTTTTTTTTTTTTTTGATATTATGTGATCACAAATTTGATTATATTATTTATTATTATAATTAAAATTTTATGCTATAATTTACTATCAATCCCTTTGAAAATGTTATTTTAATCTCCCCCACTCCTTTTTTTTTTTTTTTTTTTTTTCGTTTATGATTTTAGTTAAACTAACTCTTAAAATTCCCTCATTTTCTTTTTAAGCTTTTAATGTTGTCATTTTTTTTTAATTTGCTCATAGCAAATGATTCTTGATTCTCCCTCTCACTTTTTTTCTTTTTCTTTCAATAAGTCTCTCTTGCTTTTTATTCGTTTCTCGTCATTCTCCTCTATTAAATTAATCTCCTATTTTGCCCTTTTTTTCATCCTTTATTGTTCTATTTCTCTCTGAGCTTCCACAGACCCACCACTACTACTTTATTCTCTTCTATTTCATTTTTTTTTTCCTTGTCTTCTAGTTTGATTTCTCATTTCTTTTAGATGAAAAATTTAGTTGCTCCCCAAAATTTGTAAGCTTCAGTAGCCACAATTAACATGTTAAGATATGTAAACTTTTTTTTTTTTTTAAATACAGGAGATTAGTTTTGATCTTTATATCTGTATTTGATTTATATGTAATATGGTTTTGAAATATGCATGATATTCGAGAATAATATTACTTACAAAAAGTTATAAGCTTTTTTTTTTTTTTCAAGAATTTTTGTTTATAAATTTGGTTCATATTCATGCCCCTAGTAGATTCAAAACTTAGATCCGTCACTGGGAGTAGGGGAGAGTATGCTGCCCCCACCCTTATACCACTCCCTCCCTTTACCCCACTAGACCCATCCTATCTATTACCTAAAAAAAAGAAAAAAAAACTCAAAATAAATTTCATAAAATTTAGCAATGTAACTATTAAAAAAAAAATCAAGGTTAAAGATATCCTCCTTTTTTTTTTTTCCTTTTCCTTTTATAAAGGTGTTCCTTTTTTGTATTCTTAAAAAAGTTTTGGATTATATATATATATATATTTATAAGGATAAATATAAATGGGGCAGGTGCGTGGAGCTTCTCCCAACCACGCTTCGCACCTGTCTAGAGGGTTAAGATAACCCTCTATCCGCCCAATAATTATATTGTCTCCAAATCCGCTCCATTAGGAGCATGCATAAATAAAAAGTGTCATCTCTAATCGAGAATTCAGGGTTGGTATATATATCGGAGATGATCTAGAAAACGAAACCAAAACAAATTTTGGCTGGCTTAGATCTGAAGCTAACCTTCTTCTTAATAGGATTGCAAGACTTGTAGGGAAGCGAAAGGTCCTTCAGTTTTTGATTTGGAACTACTACTAGTAACCCCTTAGACCACACACGTCTTGGGTTAGTTGCAATGACACATAGCTATATTCATGCATGAAAAGAAAGGAGAGAAGAGGAAGAAAGAAAAAAAAAAAAAAAAAAAGGAAATAACTCCAAAACATATTTATGATAAAGTTAGTGCATTGATTGATATGCCATTTTGTTTTCAAGTGCTTGAGATTTATATACTTCTACAAGTGACATAAATTTATCGAAAACAAAGAGCTATATTAATTCTACCTCTCTTAAAAGAGGCAGAAAACAAGAAATTACCAATGAGAAAAAGGGATACATATGTAAGTTCAATAAACTCTTTCTATCTCTTTAATTTAGTAATTGTGTACGCAAAAAAGTGTGTAATGTTTTTCAGTCATATATGCTTAATTTCACAAAATATATATAGTTACGCGCGTATATAACATAAATATATAACAATTTTATATCATGTTAGGATTAACTCAGTTGATGAGAATGAAAAAAATCTAAAAAGAAATTCATAAATTTAAACTACTTCTAAATAGAAGCATTATGGACCCAACAACGTGAGTTTCAATTTTTTTTTTTTTTTGCTATATATAGCAAGTAAATCATACCATAAATGGTGTCAAAGGAACTCAGGCTTAACACAAAATTTAATGCTTGCAAAAAACAAATGATCAACGCATTAATTGTTTATTGTTTTTGTTTTTATAAAATCATTAATTGTTCATTGTTTATTGTATAAGAGCCCATGCATTTGTTCTTCTTATATCATAAAATCTTCATCCACAATAAAATTATATAAGAAAACTTGAAATTATATTTTAAAACTTGAAAAAATAAATTTTTAGCATTTATATAATTTAAATAAAAATATATTAATGAGTAGATGAAGAAGTCAAGACATCAATAAATATTTATTAAATGTTAAATGAAAAATGCTGGGAACATTAATTTTAGCACCACTTTTTGAGTACTAATCTAAGTTGCGAGTTACCATTCTTATATTGATAGTGTTTAAAAGATTGCCATATTAACTGATTGCCTCTACTTATGAAAAGATGATAACTTATCATCATGTAATTTCATACTAAAAAGTTTGGATTATAATTTGTGTCTTTAAAACTACTCATATTAATTTGACAGTAGCTATATTTGCTGATAAAGTTACCACCAAATTTAACATATGACAAATTTGACATCAACGTAGCACTTAATTGAAAAGCAATTTTTTTTTATTCAAATACAAAAATTTATCATTGACTTATCAATTTCGCACTCTGTTAAAGATGCTCTTGTACCTCTATTTAAAGAAGCCAAAAACAAGTAACTAACTACCAATGATCAAAAGGATATATAAAAGGATATACTCGTAAGTGTGTGTATTCAAAACTTGTACAATATTTTGCAGTCATGATTTGTTTTTCACAAAACATATAATGATTTTAAATCTATTGAGATTAGCTCAACAGGTAAAAAGAAAAGGATTTGAGTAAAAACTTTTAAATTCAAAACTTGAGAGTGTATTTTTTTAGTAAATGAAAATTACAGATCCCGTACCGTTATAAAAATAACTACATAACAATTTTTCTAAAACAAATATGTGGTCAACTTGACTTAGGGAGTACAAACGATATTAATTAAATAATTAGATTCTGTATGACAAATTTGAAAAATAGAGATCATTTGGCCCTTACCCACAAGTCTTTTTAATTCTCTCCTTTTGAAAAGTGATTAAATAAACAAGCAGTAATTAATTGTATCTAAGACAAAATTTAGCGAATAATATTCTCTTTTGGATTTCTCAAGCATGACCCAGATTTTGTATTAAATAAGTTACTACATAGCTAGTAAATCTTACCATAAATGGTGTTAAAGGAACTCGGGCGCAGCACAAATTTTAATATCTTGCAAAACAACAAATGAACAATGCAGTAATCGATTACAACTAATTTATACGTTAAGTTGTTATTTTTTCATTTGTAGATAAAATCAATTAATATAGTAATCTTTTAAACACAAGTTAATAAAATAATGACAACTCATATACCACTTAAATTGACATTCAAAAATTAGAATTAGAGTTAATATTTCTGGCAATTTTTTTATATAGTTACATTTCTCTAAATTACATCATGACAAGGCCACTTAAGGAATTCGAACAATATAGAAACTAATTTACAAAATTGCATTTCTTATTTTCTTTACTTTATAGGTTTTTCCACTGAATTTTACTTCAACTTTATGTTTTGACATCAATTTCTGCTAGTTTTGCGGTGTTCTTTGATTGAGTTAGTTTTCTCTTTGGGATGATTTTTCTGTAGTTCTCGTTTAGTTTAAACTATTATATAAGCAAATTATTTAATTTCCTTTGGATATCCGACTAGAGGAGCTTATTAGCCCCTTTTTTGCTATTCCTTTACTGCTTAATTTTCTTACTTGGTATAGTTTTTTTAATCAGAAAAAGAAGCAAAGAAAATAATAGAGTTCTCAGAGAGGCAACAGCATAGTGGTTGCCAAAGAGATCATGACCATTTTTAGTTTCAATGGTCCCTGGGGTCGGGGAAAGGAATAAGAGCACTTGCTTAGAACATAGTTTTTTCCTTTGATTTCTCAAATTTATTTTCTAAACCAATAGTTTAATTAATCTAGTTACAAATCCAAAATCACTACTGGTAGAAGATACCCAAATTAATGTACCCATTTTCCAGATTAGTTTTTAGTAAAAGTGTTTATCTGTCACAAAATTCAAACTTAATTGCATTCATAATTGACACAGACATATAAGTTGTTGGATACTCGATAACCTAACATAATATTTTTTGTAAATTTGATGTTAACTAAACATCATAAATAAGTGCACTTGTTCCTAAATTATAATTCTTATAATCATCTTTATAATTCATGCTAATATGTAAGATATTCGAATCTCAATAACCTAACTTAAGTTTTTAATAAGATTAATGTTAATCTGCATGGTATTCGATAAAAGCACGTGCCAATAAATTCCAACTCTTATATTTGTACTCATAATTTACACCAACGTATAACATATTCGATTATCAATAACTTTACATAAGTTTTAAGAGCAAGTGTTTGTAAATTCAAGCTCTTGTAATTATATTCATAATTCACGTATAAGATATTCGATTGTCGATAACTTAAATTTATTTTCTAGTAATATTAATGTCAATATTCTAACATGGTATATATATGCGTGCACATATTCATAAATCCAAACTCTTGTGAGCGTTCTCATAATTTACGTTGACATATAAGATATTTAGTTCTCAACAAACGTAAGTTTTTAGTTATAAATGCACGTGTTCCTAAATTAAAATTTTTATGAATGTCCTCATAATTCCTATTGACAAACGGAGATATTCGAATCTTGATAACCTATCTAAAATTTTGAATAGAATTAAATTAATCTAACATGCTATACATAAGTATACGTGTTCATAAATCCAAACTCTTATAATCGTTTGTGTGTATATATATACATATATACATATATTTTTAATGAACTAAGAGAGGAGATAACTAGTATCATGGTTTTCAGATACATCCTAACTAAACTGGCACCTACATGAAAGGCCTGTCCTATACTAAATCCCCAACTCATTATTATTATAAGAAAAAATATGAAAAACAAAAACAAATACAAGAGAGTCAAGCATCATGGGAAAAATTGATCAGCCTAAGAAAGCAAAGAAAAGAAAGTGAAAGAAATCTAGTGAATATTATACAAAAGCTGGAGGCTAGTCTCACAGAGTCAAGCCAAAACTATCATCTTGAGAGTAAGCCCCAGTTATGTCTCATTAAAAACCCTCTAACCAAAACTCGGTGGGAAAAAAACTAGAGGGAAAAAAGAGTATACAATTACCACAAACGGTCTACTAGCGAGTAATTCTGTAGCAGGGGTAACCTTTCATATCACGATCAAAAGCATGAGAACAAAAATCTGGACAAACTCTTATAATTATATAGATTTACATGGTATTACACAAGAAGACATGCTCTTAAATTCAAACTCATATAATCGTATGCACAATTTAAATTGACGTATAAGATATTTGATTCCTGACAACCTAATACAAAGTTTTAAAACTAATGTTAACTTAATTTGGTTAATAAGCTTAGATGTTTATTAATTTAACCTTATAATTGTACTCAAAATTTATCTCTACGTTTTATGAGCCGGCACACACATATTCGGCACTCAATTTATCTAACATAGATTCTGAATTCTCTTATGTATCTAACCATATTTAAAAAGTTTAATTAGCATACTTGATTTACAAGTATATGTGAAATGTTTCTTAATCCCGTTGAGGATAACTCAGCTTGTAGAAATGAAATGATTTGGCTAGAAGCTTTTATATCTCAAATTCAATAGGATTGTTTCATTTCTTTTTAATAGTGTGAACTATAGACCCTAAATAATATATTATGAGAAATGCTAGTTGTACATTAATTCTAATATCAACTTTTAAATATTAATCTATATGATATGTGATTTGTCATTGTTTTATTAACAAATGTAAAATATTATCACATCAATTGATTGCATCTATTAGAAGAGCTATCATGTAAGTAGGTACTCAAAATTGAAATTGAAGTTGTTGCCTCTACACTCAATATTTATATGATTTTAACCACACCAAAGTGAGACACGGTGGTCTACTTTCCGAGTAGCCTTTCTAACTCTGGTTAGAGTTTTGACTCTACCATCTAATCCCACGCGTTCCCTCTTCACCTCTCCACTTCTTGCATTTCTTACAAGTCTTCAAAGCATCTTCATTTTGATGCTTTTTGTGGAACATTAATTACATCAGTTTTTTTTCCCTTTTTTTTTATTATTTTTTTATTATTTATTTTTTTTTGTCTTTTAAGGCAAAATATCCCATTTTAACCCAAGAAATCTCTCTCAATTTAATCTCAAAAACACTCACAATATAGAACATCTTCTCTTTGATATCACCACCCACAATTTTCACACCAACATCCTCTTTGGCTATAGTCATGTCCCCCAACTCCAACATCTCCATCGCTGCCAACTCCGCTGAGAGCTCAAGCAGTGGCTCAAGCCCTTTGGCGGCGGCAGAGACCGCGGTTGCAATGGAACCCACCACTAGATGGGTGAGATCGAAGCTGGTGGCCATCCACACCCCTCCCCAACCAAAAAGGGTCTACACTTGCACCATCTGTGCCAAACCCTTCTCTGCCCCTCAAGCCTTAGGAGGCCATCAAAACGCGCACCGCAGGGAGCTCAACGAGATGGACATGCAGTTGGAGTACATCCAGCAGCGCCGCGAGGCTGCCAGAAGCATCGCCACTGCACTCGATGGGGAAATCGAACAGCCTCCTCAAAGGAATCGAGCTAAGGAAAACGGTGGCAGTGGGGGCGGTCGTGGTAGTGGCTGTGGTCATGGTCGTGGCCGATGTCGCGATCGTGGTGGCGCTAACCGGAAGACCGATGAAGCTGCGGCTCTGTCGCTCGAGCTGAGTCTGGGGATTGGGGGAAGGTCTAAGAGGAAGAAGTACATGGCGTACTCGTATCCTGAGGTGCTCTGGCCAGCTTGCGAAGTGCCTAAAGAGATGGATTTAACCCTCAAGCTGTGAGATCAATGTCACAAAATAACAAAGTACTATATATATATATATATTTATATATAGAATCGGCGAGAAAGGGAGTAATTGTCCTCTTAAAAGAGCTTTATAGGCACAATTTCTCATCTTTTCTTTTCCCTCTTTTCATTTAGATTTGCCTTTGTTGTTGTTCGAGGAATTATGGTGCTAGATTAAGGTAGATGTATATCTAAGTTTCTAATTTCTAATCTAGATTGTAACTTGAAAATGGGTTATAGTTATATCGATGTAATGTAAAACAGCCATGGATATGAATGCAGAAACCCTAGATTTGGCTTTATTTTCTTTCTTACCACTTCTCTTTTTGTTGTTGATTTTTTTTTTTTTTGGCTATTTCAATTTCTTATTGTTATTGTTGTTCTTATATTAACCTTAATGATCTGGAGCATAAAATTAAAAATGGTCCCTAAAGAATGATGCAAGAGCGACAATCTTCTTCGGAAATGATTTTTATGCAAAGAAACAATCATATAAATGAAATTTGGTTCTTTAATTAATTCATCAATGGCCTTCTGTCTAAATCCTCAGAAGACCATAAATTAATTGGTATGTTGGTTCCTCTCACTCTCTCATTCTTTCTGACTCTCTCTCTGTCTTATCCTCTCTCTCTCTCTCTCTCTCTAATAAAATGCAAAGAAATAATTTAGGTTCATATCTATGATTTCAAGAATCCATTTATATACGTACCATTTTACTAACTTAGAGTCTCTTAAACAATTAAATGCAAAGAAATAATTTAGGTTCATATCTATGATTTCAAGAATCCATATATGTACTATTTTACTAACTTAGAGTCTCTTACACAATAAAATGCAAAGAAATAATTTAGGTATTTTTATATATTTATCATATATTAATTATATATTCTCTTATCTGATTGTCGGATTGTAACTTTTTTTTTTATTTTTATGTTATTGGAATAATCAGCTGATTCTATTATAGTATTTTTTGCATCAATAGTTACTAACTAGTATCATATTACACAAGTTAATAAGTTGTTACAAAAACTTATAACTGTCGGATCTATTTGATTACCGGACAGGTTAATATTCCCATTTATGTATACATCAAGCAAATAAATAATCTTATATATGAGATGTGGTTCTTCAATTAACACATTAATGGAATCTTTTTAAAAATTCTTACTTCGCTATTTCAGTCGCTTAAACAATTAAAATCCAATAATTAACGGGCTTACATATCAGTGACTCATAATGAAGATTTGCACTTGATGCATATACATGTAATCCCATTAAGTAAATATACACGTCATGATGGTATACATATCAAAATGGTAAATAATCCACCACACATATATTATCAAGGTTTACCAAATTAATTTACATTAATGAAATTGTACTCGACTTTTTTCCCCCTAATTTTCGTTTTCTTAACTTCTCGTACTAATTTCATAGGAAGAGTAGTTACACTTGTAATATAATAACATATGTGTGCACGTATATATATGTACTCGAAAATATTGTAAAATTTTAATTTCATTGTGATATGTTGCCATGTATACCTTATCCAAATTGGCTCACTTGTAATTAGACAGATACAATATCTTGCTCAATCCCATTCTGAAAAGAGGATAGATCTCATATATGCAATGGTAAATCTGAAATGTTGAGTGTGAAATTACCTTGTGTTACTCTTCAACTTTTTTTGTTTTTTTCTCTCTCTCTTTTTTACAAGTTGAGAAATAAGACTGTAAAGTGAAAATCCAATAATGCAATATAACAATCAAGACACAAAAACAACATCAGAAGTAAATCTGGTTTTGCATTCGGTATGTCTCTCTTCATTAAATATATCTGAATCCTTTTTAGGTTCTAATCCCTTTATATACAGCCCTATTGTTTTCACTCCAAGTCACCCACATTTCTTTTTCTTTGAGAAATTTATTTTCACCTTTGTAATTTCCCATTGTTTTAATTCATCTTCAAACATCCTTTTTTTTTCCCTCATTTCTCCATCATCATGTTGGATTCCAACGAGAGCGAGGCGACCTCATCCCCTCCGAAGAACTTCATTTGCCCCTTCTGCAATAGACCTTTCATCTCAGCTAGGTCCTTGGGTAGCCACATAAAAGTCCATCGCAGGTCGATTACCGGGGATTATGAGCTGCCTGTCACTCTGCCGCAGCCAGAAAATGCTCCTCAGCGTGGGCGTGTTCCCTCGAGGAACAGACATCCTCAGAATTACCATCCCTATGCAAGGCCTAATGATCTTGAGGTTTTCAAAGGTGGTGATGAACAGCCATCGGCGAAGACTTCTAACATTTTAGGCAACTATCAGATGCCGGATCCAACTATGCCGGCTGGGGAACCAACTGAGAGTGCAAAATCTTCCGAAAGGACGGTGTCTGATCCGATCAATGCTGTTGAGGAAGTGATTTATTCTAAGAAGAAGGAGAACGTGGACTTGGAGTTGAAACTGTATTGGTCTTGAAATAAAATTAGTTTTTATAAATATTGTAAGCCTTAGATCAAAAGAGTACTTGAACATCCTAGATGTCGTTTGCATAAGCATTTTTGGGTTACAAAAAATGGTTAATGTAGTAGATCATATGATGCTTGTGTTCTTGGTTGTCATGGAGTTGAATAAAACTTAAGATAATTTGACTTGTTTAATTATAGTATCATGTGGATGATTTTAAGTTTGTTGTGGAAATGGAAATTGTTGGTTTCATGATCTTAAGATAAGTTGACTGAACTTAATAAATATGCGAAAAGTATAACTATCGATTGTAAAATAAAAATACCTATAAATTCTGTATTTAAAACAAAATGAGTTTCAAGATGTGTAAATGAACCCGTCTTTGTTTATTTGTAAAAAGATATGACCGTCGATTCTGAAAGAAAATTGTCTATAACTTTCACGTCCAAATGGAAATGGGGTTTCAAAATATACAAATGAATCCAGTTTTCATTGGAATTTCTTTGTGTACACTAAAATCTTTTTTTTTTTTTTCATTGTTTTTATTTTCATTTGGATTGTCTTTGAACATAGATTATGAGTTTCTTTATTTTTGTTTTTTGACATAATAAATTTGAGTGAGGGACATTATTCCGATTCTACATTATTTTAAAAGTTTACTATTGAAATAATGGCTTTTAATTGACTAATCATACAATTATATATGCATTATACGTTCAAGAAATTCTGTTTGGAGATACGTATGTGTGTATATTGATTTCTGTATGAAGTATCCTCCGAGTATTGGGTAGGGGAAAATAAATATTTTGCCTTATAGTTACTGATTGTACTCTTTGGGTTACTTTGCTTTTTTATTTTTAGGAGAAACCACCTGACTAACATAAATTTAAAGATCATTATACTAATTTAACATAAAAAATTAACACTAGATCAATATGATACAAAATTAAGTTAAAGTTAACTAAAATTTGTGTCATGTTAGTTAAAAGTAGGGAATTTATATTATGTTGGTCAATAGATAATAAAAAAAAGTAGTTATTTAGGTTATTTTCTCTCTTTTTTTTCGTTAGTATTATTAAGAATATAAAACAGTTTATATTTTTGGGCTTTGGTGTTTCAGTTCTTTTCAAATAATAAATTAAGGAGAGATACTGTGTAGATACAAATGTGCGTGTATGTTTGCAGATCAGGAAAATAAAATCCCTAGCTAATTGTACGTTGATGAATTGGTTAAGACTTTTTTTTTTTTTTACTGATAAAACATTAATTACAAGATATACGATAAGATCCTATTTTTTTAAACAATTTTGGGTCTAAAATCATGCAATGTACAAAATATAATGTCATAAAATAATATCCAATTAAAATTTGTGACAAGTTAACCATGTACCATCCACGTACTCGATGACCTTTTAGCATGTGCTCATGCATATTATGACAAATTTATAAGGAAATTGTACAACACGTGTCAGTGAATGAAGTATGTAATAAATTAATAACAGATACGATCTAATTAAGATT
>JAFMPE010107311.1:0-13269 GCA_024759925.1 Ficus religiosa | reverse complement strand
TATAAGGAAATTGTACAACACGTGTCAGTGAATGAAGTATGTAATAAATTAATAACAGATACGATCTAATTAAGATTCAGTGGTCACATAACATTATTTAATTAGAATTTGTAGCATGTTAACTATGTTCCATCATTCAGATATTCAATCACCTTTTTTCAAATGTGTGTGTACTTTACAACAAATCTGGAAAATAAGTGTCCTAGTATACATCAATTAGTGAATTACTTAATTTTTCGTTTTTAACTCAGGATGAGAAGATTCGAACTCTGTATATTTAGATATAGTCAAATACGATATTCTCAAAGAGAGGTGATGGTACACTATTGATTGCCAAGAGATTATGAACCTTTNTATAAGGAAATTGTACAACACGTGTCAGTGAATGAAGTATGTAATAAATTAATAACAGATACGATCTAATTAAGATTTAGTGGTCACATAACATTATTTAATTTAGAATTTGTAGCATGTTAACTATGTTTCATCATTCAGATATTCAATCACCTTTTTTCAAATGTGTGTGTATTTTACAACAAATCTGGAAAATAAGTGTCCTAGTATACATCAATTAGTGAATTACTTAATTTTTTGTTTTTAACTCAGGATGAGAAGATTCAAACGCTGTATCTTTAGATATAGTCAAATACGATATTCTCAAAGAGAGGTGATGGTACACTATTGATTGCCAAGAGATTATGAACCTTTTTACTTTGCATGCATGGTCATCAATTGAGATCGGTAAAAGGAATAAGTGCTTGTACTTGAAAGTTAAAACATAATTTCATTCAGGGCCTATTTGGCCATACGATTTAAAAATAATTTTTTGTTTTCTAAAATTAAAACAACGTGTTTGGAAATTGTTTTTTTTTATAATTAATAGTTCTTAAAAAACAAAGTTAAAAAAATAGAAAATTCAGAAAACATCATTTTGCAGTTTTCGGTGTTTTCTAAAAACAACTTTTACCATGATGCATTTATAATTAAAACGAAAAAACTGCACTTGATTCAAGGGTCTAGGTCAGGAATCAGTATCGAGGTCGAGGTGGCATTAAGGATCAGGGATGAGATTCGAGATTAGGGTCGGGACAGGGGCGGGTTTGGGTTTCAAGACAGGGGTTCGAGGCTGGGGTTGGGTCTCGGGACGGGGGTTCTTGTGGGATTTCGGTACTGGGATCGGGATAGGCTCTTTAGACGAGTCAAGGTCGAGTTTCGGTATCAGAATCGAGGTCGGGTTTAGAGACAGGGGCCGGAGCTGAGGTCAGGTCTCGGGACGAGGTTGGGGTCAAGTTTCGGTACCAGGGTTAGGGTTAGATTTCGAGATAGGGGTTGGGGCAGGGTTCAGCTCTCGGGATGAGGGATGATGTCGGGTTTCGGTATCGAGATTAAGGTCAGGTCTTGTGACGGGGATTGGGGTTTGGTTTCGTGATAAGGGTGAGGTCGAAGTCGTGATTCGATATCGAGGTGGAGTTGGGATTCCCGAAATCCGACCCCTACCCCAACCCCCCATCCTGAAATCCAACCCTGACCCCAACCTCGGTTCCAAAACCCAACACGAGCATGGTCCCAAGACCCAACCTCAACCCCGACCTTCATCCCTATTATTGAATCACAACCCAAACCCTGGTTCCAAAACCCTACACCAACCCTCGTCCTGAAACCTGACCTCAACTTTGGTCCCTAAACTCGATCCCTCATGGTCCTCGACCTCGACTCTGACCCCAACCCCAACCCTAACCGCTTTCCCTAAACCCGATCCCGACCCAAACCCGATCCCGACTCTGACCTCCATATTGAAACCAAACCCTAACCTGATCTCAGTATCGAAACCCGACCTTGACCTGGTCCCAAAACTCAAAACTGAACCGACCCTTCTCCGAATCTCAATCTCGAAACTTGACCCCGACCGTGTTCTCGAAACCCAACCTTAACCCTATCTCGAATCCTGAAAACCAACCCCGTCTCGAAACCCAACTTCACCTCTGGCACCACAACCTGACTCCTGAAACCCGATCTAGACCTTGGTCTGAAACCTAACTCCCATTCCAAATCCCGGTCTTGAAACCCGACCCCGATTTTTCTTCCCGAAACCTTTCCTCGATCCCGGTCTGGAAACAAGACCATGACCTCGGTTCCGAATTTCGACACCAACCCCGATCCCCCGTCACAAAACCCAATCGCAAACCTGGTAATCTATAAAAGTTTAATTTTATAAATAATAATAATAATAAAATTTTCTAAAAATCTCTATCCAAACATGTATATTTTGTTTTCATTTTATAAAATCTATATTCTTAAAAATAATTGGCAAACACCATTTGTTTTTTGAGAACATATGAGAATTGTTTTTGTTCTCATCTTTGAAAACATGATTCTGAAAGCTAAAAACTAAGAACATAGTCAAATAGGCCCTTAATTTCTCAAATTTCTTTTCTGATCTAATAGATCAACATAGTTACAAATATAACACCACAAAATGGTTAATTAGTATTGATAGATACCAATACCTTGCCCCATGTCTGGATTTTTTTTTTTTTTTGGCTGAAAAAAATGGGTTATAGGGATAAATGTTGAAATACCCAAATAACCCCGGGGAGGTGGATGCCGTTTTCCTGTGTGATATATGGATCCCTCACGAAGTGAATTTCCTACATACACCGGTCAATGCGTTGATGACAACTCAAACTCAAACATTAAGTGAAGAGAACGGGTGCCCTACCAACTCACCTAAGAGACATTGGCTGTTTGGATTAGTTTTTAGTTAAAAAAAATATATCTGTATGAAATTAAAACTTCACTTTTATTTATCACTTACACAGATTTATTATTTAAAAAAAAAAAAAGAAAAGAAAGAAAGAAAGATACTCGATAACCTAATGTATTAGTTTTAGTAAGAAATGACAATGCGTTAGCCAAACATCATATATAAGTGCACTTGTTCCGAAAATAAAACTCTTGTAAACATACTCATACTCATACTCAGGCCAACATATAACATATCTAGATATTCGAATCTCGATAATCTAACATAATTTTTTTAATAAAATTAATGTTAATCTGACATGATATTACACAAGTGCATGTGTTTGTTATTTAAAACTCTTCTAATTGTACTCACAATTTATGTCAATATGTAGGATACTCGATTTTCACTTACTTTACATAAATTTTAAGAGCACGTGTTCATTAATTCAAACTCTGATAACGATACTCATAATTCAAGTCGTCTTATAGGATCTTTTACTTTTTGGATAGCCTCTCTAAACTCTGGTTAGAATTTTGACTCCTTTGTAACCCCTCTAATCCCACGCGTTCCCTCTCCACTTCTTACATTTATTACAAGTCCCCAAAGCATCTTCGTTTTGATGCTTTTCGTGGACCATTTATTACAGCAGTTTTTTTTTTTTTTTTTAACAAAAAAAATAAAATAAAATAAAATCCCAATCAGTTTAATCTCAAAAACACTCACAATATTTTCCTATATATAACACCATCTCCTCTTTGCTATCACCACCCACAATTTTATCACACCAACTTAATTGATATAGTTGTTCACCTCCTCTTTGGCTATTAGCCATGTCCCACAACTCCAATTTCTCTATGGCTATCAACTCCGCCGAGAGCTCAAGCCCTTCGGTGGCGGTGGCGGTGGCGGCCGCAGCCACAGCGGAACCCGCCGCTACATGGGTGAGCTTGAAGCTGGTGGCCATCCCCGCCCCACCCCAACCAAAAAGGGACTACACTTGCACCATCTGTGCCAAACCCTTCCCTACCCCTCAAGCCTTGGGAGGCCATCGAAACGGGCACCGCAGGGAGCTCAACGACATGCTGATGAGATACGTCCAGCGGCGCCTCGAGGCTGCCCGAAACATCGCTGCCACGGCTGCCCTCAATCTCAATGGGGAAATCGAACATCCTCCTTGTAGGAATCGAGCTAAGAAAAACAGCGGCGGTGGGGAGGTCGCGATCGCGGTCGCGGTTGTGGTAGAGCTAACCGGAAGACCGTTGAAACTGTGGCTCCGTCGCTCGAGCTGAGTCTGGCGATCGGGGGAAAGTCTAAAAAGAAGAACTACATGCCGTACAAGTATCCTGAGGTGCTCTTGCCGGATTGCGATGTGCCTAAACGGATGGACTTAACCCTCAAGCTTTGAGATCAATGTGTCACAAAATAATAAAGTATATATCGATATATATACATATATATGTATAGTGTCAGAGAGATTGGGGGTAATTGTCCTCTCAAAAGAGCTTTACAGGCACAATTTATGCCCCCTTTTTCCCCTTTTCATTTAGATTTGCCTTTGTTGTTGTCCGTGGAATTATGGTGCTAGATTAAGGTAGATATATATATTTAAGTTTCTAATTTCTAATCTAGATTCTAATTTGAAAATGGGTTGTAGTTATATTGACGTACTGTAAAACAGCCATGGATATGAATGCAGAAACCCTAGATTTGGCTGTATTTTCTTTGTTACCATTTCTCTTGTCGTTGTCGATGTTGTTGATTTTATTTTATTTATTATTATTATTTTTTGCTATTTCGATTTCCTGTTGTTATTGTGGCCCTTGTATAAAGCTTAATGATCAGGAGCACTAAATTGAAAATTTTCCGAAAAGAGCGACTCAAGAGCGACAATCTTCTTCTCAAAAGGTTTATATGCAAAAATAGAGTCTTATAAATGAGATATGGTTATTTAATTAACCCATCAATGGCATTTTTTTCTAAATTCCTCTGAAGACCTTAAATTAATTGATACGTCCCTCCCTCCCTCCCTCCCTCCACATACATGCATACATATCTACATATAATATAGCAAAGAAGTAATCTTATATATGAGATGTGGTTTTTCAATTATCTCATCAATTGATCATTATTCTAAGATAAAATATTAAGGATACAAAATCTAATCCTAATAACTCACTATCCTATAAGTTAGTATTCAAAAATTAGGATTAGAATTAATATCTCTAACATTACTCGTTTCTAAAATCCTTGTCTAAATTTATTGGTATGCTTCGCCCACTCCCTAAAGACCGTAAGTACTTCACTAATTCAGAGTCTCTATAAACAACAAAAATCCAATTAATTGGTTTGCGTTCTGTTAAATTGTGAAGCTTTTTTTTTTTTTTTCCTCTCTCTAATTTTCGTCTTCTTAACTTCTCATATCAATTTCATCAGAAGAGTAGTTACACTTGTAATATATCTGCTAATATGTGTGTGTGTGTGTGTGTGTGTGTGTGTGTGTGTGTATAGACACACACACACTAGAAAATAAAGTAAAATTTTAATTTCATTGTGATATGTTGCCATGTATACCTTATCCAAATTGGCTCACTTGTAATTGGAGAGATACAATATCTTGCCAAATCCCATTCTGAAAAGTGGATAGATCTCATATGCAATGGTAAATCTGAAATGTTGAGTGTTGAAGTTACCCTGCATTACTCTTCAATTTTTTTTTTTTTTGTTTTTCTCTCTCTCTTTTTTATAAGTTGAGAAATAAGACTGTAAAGTGAAAATCCATTAATGCAATATAACAATTAAGACACAAAAACAACATCAGAAGTAAATCTGGTTTTGCATTAGGTAAATCTCTCTTTATTAAATATATCTGAATCCGTTTTAAGTCCTAATCCCTTTATATACAGCACTATTGTTTTCACTCCAAGTCACCCACATTTCTTTTTCGTTGAGAAATTTCTTTTCACCTTTGTAATTTCCCATTGTTTCAATTATCTTCAAACATCCTTTATCTTCCCTTCATTTCTCCATCACCGTGTCGGATTTCAACGAGACCACGGCGACCTCATCCCCTCCGAAGAACTTCTTTTGCCCCTATTGCAATAGATCTTTCATCTTCGCCAGGTCCTTGGGCAGTAACATAAAAGTCCATCCAGGGATTAGAACCCGATACCAATCACTATCGATGTTTCCGAAACCAACAGTCAGAACCCTGTTGCCCCACCACAGCCAGAAAATGCTCCTTAGCGTGGGCGTTCAACTCCGAGGAACAGGCGTCCTCAGAATTACCATCCCTATGCAAGGCCTAATGACCATGAGGTCTCCAAAGGGGGTGACGAACAGCCTCCGGTGACGACTTCTGACTTTGTAGGTAACTATCCGATGCCGAATCCAACTATGCCTGCTGGATGACCAACTGAGATTGCGAAATCTTTCGAGGGGACGGTGACTAATCCGATAGATGCTGGTGAAGAAGTGAGTTCTAAGGAGGAGGAGGAGGATGTGGACTTGGAGTTGAAACTGTAATGGTCTTGAAATTAGTTTTATAAATTATTTAAGCCCTAGATCAAAAGAGTACTTGAACATCCTAGATGTTGTTTGTATAAGCATGTTTGGGTTACAAAAAAAAGCTTAATTTAGTAGATCATATGATGTTTGTGTTCTTGGTTGTCATGGAGTTGAATAAAAGTTAAGATTTGACTTGTTTAGTTAGTATCATGTGGTTGGTTTTAAGTTTATTATGGAAACAGAAACAGTGGGTTTCACAATCTTAAGATAAATTGATTGAACTTGACAAATTAACAAATATGTAAAAAGATATGATCGTCGATTCTGGAAAAAAAAAAATACGTATCAATTTTGTATTCGAAAAGGAATGGATTTCAAGATAAGTTTTTATTGGGATCTCTTTGTGTGCACCGAAAGTTTTTTTTTTTCATTGTTTTTATTTTTCATTTGGATTGTCTTTGAATCTGGACGCTAAATTTCTTTGTTTTCGTTTTTTGACTTGACAAATTTGAGTGTGGGACGTTGTTCGGACTCTCTATATATTTAAAATGTTTACTATTGAAATAATGGCTTTCAATTTGACTAATCATATAAAAATATATATATTATACTTTCAAGAAAATCTATTCATAGATACGTATATTGACTTCTGTATATGAAGTATCCTCTGAATTGGGTACGGGAAAGCATAATATCTTTTGCTTTATGGTAACTAATTATTGTACTCTTTGAGTTACTTTTCTTTTTATTTTTTGTTATTATTATTATAATTAATACAAAACAGTTTATATTTTTGGGCTTTGGTGGTTCAGTTCTTTCCAAGTACTAAATTAAGTTGAGATGTAGTACTGTAATAGAAACTTATGTGTGTGTATGTTTGCAGATCAGGAAAACAAAATCCCAAGCTAATCGTATTTTTGTTAAATTGGTTTTGTAAAAGACAGTTTTTTTGCTAATAAAACGTTAGATACAAGATATACAAAGAGATCCTATTTTTGAAGAATTATGCGATGTACAAATTATATAATGTCCTAAAATTATATCCAAATAAAATTTGTGACATTTTAATAATATACCATTGACATATACTCGATAATCATTTAGCATGTGCTCATGCATATTACGATGAATCTACAAGAAAATTGTATAACGCGTGTCAGTGAACAAAGTACTTAATGAATTAATAATTGATACGATCTAATCGATATTCAGTGACCACATAATGTTAGTCAGTTAGAATTTGTGGTGTGTTAACTATGTACCATCATCAGATATTCAATTACATACCTTTTTCAGCATGTGTACCAATTCAATAATCCGACACAAACCAGGATAAATACGGGCTAACTTAATAGTCCATCCGGTCATTACCGACACTAATACAATGTATATGACCAGCAGGAATGATATGAGGAATCCCGGACCACGTTAGTGACACTTATACAGGAAGCATTTCCTTATCAACTCTATTTCCGGAATAATACGGTTGAAGAGCAACCATTTTGTGTATATGACAACAACTCTGGAAAATAAGTGTTCCTGCATACATCAATTAGTGAATACTTAATATTTTTTGATTTTAACATGGGGATGAGGGGATTCAAACTTGTATTTTTAGATTAAGTCAGGTATAATATGATCGCTAGACAATTCATGCCTATAACCACAAATACTTTATTTATATATGTACATAAATATTTACATATGATCAAATAGATATTTATTGCAATGTAATTCATGCATAGATGATAGAATAAACATTCCGTAATTACCACTTATTTTCTATATTTAGGTATAATTCATGCAATATATGTATTTATCTATTTATTTTCTTCTTCTTATTATTATTATTATCATTATTATTATTATTATTTTGCTATCTTATTATGCTGATATATATAAATTTAGATTCTCTACATGACAAAGCAAATTAAGAAATTCTAACATAAGAATTGATTTCCAAATGTATAATTTACTTTTTTTTTTTTCCTTGTTGGGTTTCTCCTATTTGATTTTATTGACATGGTTTTTAAAGATTTCGAGGAACTGATTTACGATAGCCTATGGAATTACTAGTTTTTGACTAGGCTGGTTTTCTTTTAGGATAGTGTTTCTACAGTTATCTTTCACTTTAAACATTTCTAATTTTCTTTATTTAATAAATTGAGTTTGATACTTGGTACAAGACATAGGCTGAGATTTTGGAAATCAACCTACTTCGAATGCAATCTTACCCAAAGATGTCTGTAATAACTTGTCTTTATTTAAAATTTAAAAAAAAAAAAAAAAGGAATTCTTTTCTACTTCATTGGAGTGAAGTGATCAAATTCACTAAAGGTGATTTTTTTTTTTTTTTTTTCAAATTGCTACTATTAATTACTTGGCATTAATCAATTTTGTTTAAGCAAATTTTTTTTTTTCATTATTCATTTCGATATGCGACTTGACAATCTAAACTTTCTTTTTCTTTTTCTTTTTTTTTTTTTTTTGTTGTTTCTTCCTTTACTACTTTCCCAACTTGGTGATTTCTAATTTATTTTTTTAATTTTTGAATTCAGAAAAAAAAAAAAAAGAAAAGAAAAGAAAAGAAAAGAAAGAAAATAATGTTCGACTTCTCAAAAAGAGGCGATGGTATACAATTGGCTGCCAAGAGATCATGATCCTTTTAAGTTTGCATGGTCAATTGAGGTCGGTGAAAGGAATAAGAGCATGTCCTTGAAAGTTAAAACATACATTTCCTTTAATTTCTCAAATTTCTTTTCTGAACTAATAGATCAATATTTATAGTTACAAATTTAAAGCCACGAAATGGTTAATTTGTCCCGATAGATAGCAATGTATTGCCCCTCTTCCGAATTAGTTTTTAGTAAAAAAAATCTTATCGACATGAAATCAAGACTTTAATTGTATTTATAACTTACACAGATGTATAGAACAAACGATACTGGATAACCTAACATATATATTAATTTTAGTAAGAACTGATCTGTTAACCGAGCATCATATATAAGTGTACTAGTTTCTAAATTGAAACTCTTGTTAACATAATCATACTAAGTTCCAACAGATAACATATCTAGATATTCGAATTTCGATATTCTGACTTAAGTTTTTAATAAACTTAATGTTAATCTAACATGATATTAAAGAAATGCATGCCTTTGTTATTTTAAACTCTTATAATTGTACTCATAATCTATATCAATATATAGGATATTCGATTTTCTTTAGCTTTACATCAATTTTAAGAGCAAGGGTTCGTTAATTTTAACTCTGTTGACTACGCTAATAATTAAAATCACCTTATAAGATCTTCTATTCTTCATAACCTAAATTATTCAATTAAAATTAATGTTAATATTCTAACTTGGTATACGTGCACGTATTCGTGAATCCAAAATCTCATAATTGTACATGTATTTTATGTTGAGATATAAGATATTCTATTCTGGATAAACCTAATGTAATTAGCTTAAGACTTGTTTAGCGTTTAAGTTTAACTTCAATTAAACTATACTTTTTTATCTCAATTTTTGTTCATTTTTTTTTAAATTAACAAAATTTACAATTAGTTTTTGAAAAATTAATTAACTCCAACTTAAAAATTTCATCTCCAATTAACAAAACAAATGCAAGCTTAGTAAAACTAATGCTATTCAAACCTAAGGGAACATGTTCCTAAATTAAAACTCGTATATATGTACTCATAATTCATGTTAACATACTAGAAAATCGAATCTCGATAACCTATCTATATATATATATTTAATAAAATTATATTAATCATATTTTATCATAAGTGTACATGTTCGTGAATCCAAATCGTAGATATAATTTAATTAGACGTAAGATACTTGATACTCAATAACCTAACATAACTTCTACTTTTTTTTTTTTTTAATTTTCCTGTAAAATTGATGTAAACCGGAAATACTTCTTATATAATTGAACTTTTTCCTAAATTTAAACTTTCGTAGAAATACTCATAATTCATGTCAACATATCAGATGTTCAAATTTCGATAACTTAACTTAAGTTTATAATAAAATTAATATTAATCTAGTTATCATGGAATTACATATAAGTGCGTGCATTCCGAAATTTAAAAAAAAAAAATTCTTATCATTGCATATTTAAATATTTAATTAATTAGGAGGTAGATATAATTCAAATGAAGTTAATTAGGTGAAATTGGATCACTGGAGTTTTGTTCTTATTATTTTAGTTTGTTTAATTTTATTAGTTTTGTGTAACCTAATTTAACTTAATTAAATTTATTTTTTTATTTTTAATCGGTTGTTCAAATAATTCTATAGTTAACCAATTTTTATAATTAACCATATTTAAATGTAATTGTCATGGGAACGATACTTTGCTCCCACTCTATTACTTTTTCAACTCATATACTTGCATATGTAGAGATTTTTAGCAACAAAAGCTTACATATTTACTAATTTAAAATCTTGAAATTGTACTAAAAATTTTCCACAAATTAATAGCTAGACGACACATACATATTAGGTTCTCAATTAATCAAGCATAAATTCGGATTTCTCTTATCTAATTCTATTCTAACAAGTAATATTATATATAATATTCTAAGTATAATATTTCTAATTTACAATTAGATTAAAAATGATACTAGGGATTTAAGTCAGAGTGATTAGATTCAAAATCTGAGTGTGTTTTTATTTCCCCTTAATTAATAATACGAATTACTTTCTCTCTCTAACTCATGAGGGTTAGGATTTCTTAATTTTTTTCTTATTTTGAAGCTGAAATAGTTTGGTGGCCTTCGGCTTGTCTCTGGTTTTCCAGCAATAGGGATGGAGATGGGAATCATATAGTGAGGGTCTCACAAGAGGCAAGCCTAAAGGAGGAGGATCAGTGTTGTGGGAAAAAGCAAGAAAGGTATCAGATAGTCGGCGATGGTACGTGATCGACACACGTTGGGAAAGTGTGGCTTCGATAACCCAGTTTGCCTCAACAAGGACTCTTTATGTGTAACTGATTTTTTTTTTTTTTTTGTGGTGTGTAGTTTTATGTATAATAATGGTGATGTCTTCGCCGTCTTTTATTGGTATGTTGTATTTTTATTTGTTAATTCTAATAACAAAGGTAGTTTCTCCACTTCTGTGTTGATTGTTTGTCCGTCAGATCTGAATCTTAATGATGTTTTACCTCCGCTAGAGTTGCTTTTATGCGGAGTTAGTGATGGCTCTATTGCTACTTAGTATTGGCCCTCAATTGAACAAAAATTTCATCATTATCAGGGTTTTGTCTTTGAAAAAAAAGAGTACGAATTATAGAACCCACAGAGTAATATGTGTGTGTGTGTGTGTGTGTAATATGCATATGTCATCTCTGCACCAAAGTTGGATAGGATGGTTTACTTTTCGGGTACCTTCTCTTAACTCTGGTTAGTGTTTTTACTCTCCTAAACCCGTCTAATCCCACGCGTTCCCCCTTCACCTCTCCATTTCGTACATTTCTTACAAGTCCCCGAACCGTCTTCATTTTGATGCTTTTCGTGGACCATTAATTACTCAGTTTTTTTCCCCTTTCTTTCTTTTTCTTTCAAGGAAAAAAAAATCCCATTTTAATCCAAGAAATCCCAATCACTTTAATCTCAAAAACACTCACAATATTTTCGTATATATGACACCATCTCCTTTTTGATATCACCACCAACAATTTTCCCACCAACTTAATTGATGTAGCTCTTTACCAATTCTCCCACAACTCCAATATCTCCATGGCTATCAACTCCGACGAGAGCTCAAGCTTCAGCTCAAGCCCTTCGGTGGCGGCGGAGACCACAGCCACAGCGGAACCCACCGCTACATGGGTGAGGTCGAAGCTGGTGGCTATCCCCGCTCCTCCCCAACCAAAAAGGGCCTACACTTGCACCATCTGCTTCAAACCCCTCAGGCCTTGGGAGGCCATCGAAAAGGGCATGGCAAGGAGCTCAACGACATGCTGATGAGGTGTATCCACTGGCGCCTCGAGGCTTCCAGAAACATCGCCACCACTGCCGCCCTCAACGGGGAAATCAAGCTGCGTCCTCATAGGAATCGAGCTAAGAAAAACAACGGCGGTGGGGGAGATTGCGGTTGCGGTCGTGGTAGCGCTAACCGGAAGGCCGATGAAACTGCGGCTTCGTCACTCAAGCTGAGCCTGGCGATTGGGGGAAGGTAGAGGAAGAAGTACATGGCGTACTCGTATCCTGAGGTGATCTTGCCGGCTTGCGATGTGCCTAAAGGAATGGACTTAACCCTCAAGCTTTGAGATCAATTGTCACAAAATAATGAAGCACCATATATGTAAACATATATATGCACACACACACATATATATATGTATAAAGTCAGAGAGAGAAAGGGAGTAATTATCCTCTTAAAAGAGCTTTATCTGTACAATTTCTCCCCCTTTTTTCCCTTTTCATTTAGATTTGCCTTTGTTGTTATCTGTGGAATTATGGTGCTAGATTAAAGGTAGCAACGTGAGTTTCTAATATTCTAATGGCTTAGTTGAATTGATGTAATGTAAAACAGCCATGGATTTATGCAGAAACCCTAGATTTGGCTTTATGTTTTGTGTTAGCATTTCTCTTGTTGTTCTTGTTGTTGTTGCTGTTGGTTTTTCTTTTTCCTTTTCCTTTTTTTTCCTCTTTGCTATTTCAATTTATTGTTGTTGTTTTGGCTCTTATATAAACCTTAATGATCTGGAATATAAAATTGAAAATTGTCCCAAAAGAATGATGCAAGAGCGACAATAATCTTCGATCTACCCGCTAAGAAACAATCTTATAGATGAGATATGGTTCTTCAATGGACATTTTTCTAATGTCTTCTCACAACCTTAAATTAAATTAATATGCTTTTGATGTTGCTTCTCTCTCTCTCTCTCGTTCATAAGTCCTTTACTAATTCAGAGTCTCACAAACAATCTCTCTCTCTCTCTCTCTCTCTCTCTCTCTCTCTCTCTCTCTCTCTCTCTCTCTCTCTCTCTCTCTCTCT